>VDFB02016655.1:303050-366017 GCA_007258455.2 Sequoia sempervirens | reverse complement strand
CTTATTGCATATGACCAAAAGGAGTATTAGGAGGTCCAATAATTAGAGGAATTTTAAGAGGTCCAAAAGGTGTTTTAGGAGGTCCAATAATCAAGGGAGATCTAATGGCCAATTGTGCGTTCATAACCTCGATAAATTTGACTTCTTATTGATGATCTTCTATTTAGAGGGACCTAAGGTGAACTTAGAATTTTCATATAATAAATCCATCTTACTATCTTTTGAAATAAATTTATCAATGATTTCATCCTCTTTCCCAATAATATATTCCCAAGTAGGAGAGGTGGGGGGAGAGAAACAAACAAGATTCTAATGACACTAAATGATTGGGTCTTCTAACACCAAGATACCTTGGTCACAAGTAGGAGAGGTATCTGGAGAAGAAAAAATATGTTTTTCATTATTTTCAATGGTTGCATCCTCTTGAACCAAAACAATCTCACAAGTGGGAGAGGTATTGAAGACTAGGAAAAATGATATTAATAAATGTGTCAATGCTTTCCTTCTCTTGTGCCATGATATCTTCCCAAGTGGTAGAAGTATTAGGAGAGGTACAAACAAGACACTCAATGATTGGGTCTTCTAACCCTAAGGTACCTTCTTCACAAGTAGGAGTGGTATTGGGATATTAACAAGTATGATTGTCATGATTGTCCATGATTGCATCCTCTTGCACCAAAACATTCTCACAAATGAGAGATATTGGGAGAGTGACTAACATGCTTGTCAAAGGTTTCATTTTGTTTCGCTAGATTATGCTCATAAGTAGGGAGATTACAATCATACAAGCCATGTGATACTTTACGAAAACCATATGTTTGAAAATGAAACATGCCTCTACTTTCCTTATGGATTCACAATGTGTTGTAACAACCTAGGGTTTTGAATTTGTCAAAAAATGAAAACTAATTCATTCAAATTATGCAATGCTTCAGAAAACGTAAAAAAATTTCCTACAAATTTGATGATTTCTAATACTGAAATGCAACAAAATTTCCCAAATTTGCAACAAATCAAGCAAAATGACACCTTTCTTGCACATTCCATAACATCTTCTAGAAATTTCAAATCAAACAATTACAAGTAGAAATAGACTTATAATGCAGAGACAAAAAACTATGCAAAATTTTCTTGAGACACCTATAGCAAGATAGGGATTCCTAGGGGTGACTAAGTCCCTGACAAGGGTTCAAAAAATTGAAAAACTGAATTTTTATGTTGTTGTCTTAGGTTGCAAACAAGTTTAATAGTGGATATTTTTCCAAATTTTACTCAATTTAGGACAAGGTGATGCAAAATGCAAGTGTGCAACAATTTTGAAAATGTTTTTAGAAGTTTTAAATGCAATTTTTAGATCCAAAATATAATAATTGAATAATCCTAAGATGCCACAACTTTGAAAATGATGTTTTTGATGCAATTTTGAAATCAAACAACACAATGTTTTCTAATTTAAGAAAATGAGATTCAAATGTAAATATGCAACAATAAAGGAAAATTTTGAATGCAATTTCCAGATCTACTATGCAAAAATTGACTAATTTGAAGATGCAAAATTTTGAAAATGATGACTTGATGCAAATTTGAAACAAAACAATGCAATTTTTTTCACTTTTTTGGCTTAAATGAAAGATGCAATTTCAAATTTCAAATTTTAACAACCTAATGAATGTAATTTGAATGTATATATGATCTAGATGTCTAAAAAAAACTCTAATGAAACCTATGATGTAATATTTGATGTATTTTTTTGAATTTTTATGCTTTTATGAGGTAAAAATAAAACCCTAAATGAAAATGCAAACAATGCAATGTAAAACCTAGATCTAGGGTTTGAAAGACTTCCAATTTCAAAAAGTTTATGATGTCAAATGTCGAGTTCACAAAATGAAACATAGAAAAAAGGGATCCTAGGTCCTAAGTACAAAGAACCTAGGATTTAATGGCCTTTTCCTAAGGTTTCATTAAGATGTAGATCAACAAGGTGATTAGATTGACTTACAACTATGAAGGTGAGCCAATTAGACCTAGATCTACATCTAATTGAGGGTTGGAATAGATTGGAAATGATTAAATTAATTAGACTATTGGACTTAATATGAAAAATGCAAGATCTCGACAACTGACACACTAAAACAATCAAGTTTCGATAGATTTGGAAGGTGTAGATTACTATGTACCTACCATAAAAATTGGTCTAGTTGTTCCTACAAGGACGTATTTTCCCAATGGTGATTGAGTCTTTTCTAGGGTGTCTTGCTCAACTTTTGGGGTCCTCTAATGACAGATCTAAGATCCCTGTTTCCACTTACAAAGTTGTCAAAATATCGTCAATAAAGTTTGTAGGTGAGTTTATGTGGCTTTACAAGTTTTGTGACAACAAATACAATAATTTACAACTTTCCCTCAATCTCTCTTTGATCCTCTTCAAACCTATAACTTGCAGATTCAAAGAGAGGGAAAATATTGTACCATATAGGGGCTTGCCTTAGTCAAACTAGGGTAACTGTTCCCACTTCCACAATGGAAAATATCAATGAATACATGATATGGAAAGGAAGGAATTATGAAATCACAATGTGCTACAACTCACCACCCTTCAATGTATACCTTGAAGGACTAAAGTCATACACATCTCCTCAAGAATTTAGATCTTGCTTGCTTGAATTCTTTGGAGACCTACAAAAAGGTGTTAGCCTTCACAAAATAATGATAACATGAAAAAATGAGCTCACAAACACTTTGACATGATGCTTGGATCTTGAATTGTTACAATAAATATCTAAAAATATTGCTCTTGACTTGCTCTTGATGATAATATTTGCTCCTCAATTTCACTTCTAGTTTCAAATGATGAAAAAACAAGGTATTTATAGGTATTTATTTAATTTCCCAAAAATTAGATCCAAAAGCTGACACTTGCAATTTAAATTTTGAATGTTAAAATATCACCAACAAAAAGTCCAAAAATGGGTCCTAACTAAGAAGGGGGACCCATTCACCCATGGGAGAATGGGTCTTAGCCTAAATTTCTAGGACGTACATTATCAGGGATAACATGTGAATTGGATGCATTTATTCAATGCTCATAGTTTATTGAAAAATGGTACATATGGGCTTTGAAATGCATAATTTTAGACAATTATAGGGTCAATTAGGCTCAATACTTTAGGGGAGATTAAACATAGTATGAAATTGTTAAGGGTGACAATTTTCTACACTAAAAGGATAGTAGGAAGTCACACTCGAATCAAGTACAATAGTTAAGGCTAACAAATTGGCCAATGTGACATCTCCCATATAATCACCATCTAGGAATAACTTAGACCTATGAAGCTAGGTTAAAAAATTTCATGTACCTATATCCACTCACACATGTCAAGTGTACATATGCATATACATAATAGCTGAAGCACATATAATTTTTGAATAGGGGTATACAACATAATCATAAACTACTTATCTAGATATACATGTGCATAATCATTAAAATAAAATAACATAATCCATCATAATATGAACATAATATAATTGTATCAAAAGGTGCATCCAAAACTAATGCCAATACAAAATAATGATGCTATCAATAATCCTAAATCAAATATACAGTTATAAGCATACGATCAAATCCAAAATACATACTTATGATCACAAAAATGACAAGCACTATAGCCTCCCTCACTAGAAATAGGCTTACTCCTGGAATCCTACAAAAATATGAGGATAAAGGACTCTTAGTTGTGTTGCATCTCCCAAGTCACTGAAAACTCATCATTTGAGTCCCATTGGACCCTTACTTGCTCTAGATCCTAACCTCTGAGAGCAAGTCTTCATTGTTAGAGAATATGAATGAGCTCCAAAGAAAGTTTCCCATCCTTCTAGACTTGCAAAGAACCTCAATACAAAACATGGGTCACATCTTGAATATACTACCTAAGAACTAAAACATGGAATACATTGTGGCTACACGATAAGCTAGGTGGCAAGGCAAGATAGTAGGTAATAGAACCAATCCTCTCAAGGATCTCAAAAGGTATAACAAAGCATGGTGTAAGATTAGAGACTTTCCCATGATAGATAGGGATGTTTCATGGTTGTACTCTCAAGAAAAGATGATCACCTACTAAGAAGTGTTGATCCAATCTACGTGAATCAACATGCTTCTTTTGAAGGTCCTGGGTTGTCACCAAGTGCTCCCTAATTGAAACAATTTGTTTCTCTATGTATTGAAACATCTCGACACCCAAGGTAACATAATCCTCCAAATGATCCCAACTCAAGGGAGTACAGTAATGTCGACCATACAATTCCTGGAAAAGTGTCATGCCAAGAGAACGATGGTACCCATTATTATAGGAAAACTCTACAAGGTACAAATATTCCTCCCACCTCGACTACTAGTCCATCATGTATACATGAAAATCATATCCTCAAGAACCTAGTTCAACTCTCTTGGTCTCACCATCTATCTCCAAAAGATAGGAGAAAATAATATTAAGTTGGTCCCTGAATGCATGTTGTAAGGAGGTCCATAACTTAGATGTGATCTGAAATAATCCTACGAGGGACTCCGTGAAAGCACACAATATCCTCCATGAAAACACATGCCACTAATGTGGCTAACTAGGAATATCTCATAGGTGAAAATGGGCAACCTTAGACAACTTATCCACAGTCACCATGATGGCATCATGATGATGAGAAGACTTAAATAAACCAACATAAATTGTATCCCATTTCCACTCGAGAATGGCATGTGACCACAATTGACCTATGAGATGTTGATGCTTGACCTTAACCCGTTGACACTCAAGGCATCTAGCAACAAAATTGACAACATCATGCCTTATCCCGGCCCAATAATACAACTATCTAAGGTCAATGTGTATCTTCTTAACACTATGATGTGCTAAATATGGAGCATGATGTGCCTTAGACAAAATCATTGAATGAAGATCACCAAAAATTAGAACATAAATATGACCAAGATGTCATAATATTCATGTTATCACGTAGAAGTGCACCCTTGCTGAGTTGTAAAACTCAACCTACTGGTGAAAGATGGGATATTTTTAGTTTTTTGGGTTACCTATGATGGAAAGAACCTCTAGAGAGGATTGACTCCCATGGAACTATTACCTAAACTAAACAACTTACTATTTCTTGCAAAGGAAAGAGAGAGGGATTGACATGGAAATGAAAACCTGAGATTATAAGGTGATGCACGAAATGAATTTTGACTTGCACTTGTTTAAATTAACGTTATATGATCAACAACTTAAACTTTAGCATACACAACCCAAAATTTCACGTCTCTTGCATAAGTATTTCATGGCCAGGTTTGGTAACTAGGACAACATTTAGGAGCTAGAAATGATCTCACAACTTAAATTTTACACCTAGTTGGTTAAACATAAGTAATGACCTACAAAAGTACATATTTTATGCGCAAAGGAAATGAAAATAGGATAGAAATCAAGGGTAAAACAACCTCACCACAAGATCACATCAAGCATTTTATAAAAGTTTGCACAATGAAGCAGCTTTGAGAAGGTAAAAGCAACTTATCTTTATTGATAAAAATACTTATAAATAGTATACAATTATGAAAATAGTTACAATGCATATTCTTTGCTAGAAAGAACCTTCATAGGTTACAATACATAGCTCCAAATTTGAGTAAGAATTGATTTTCATAGTTAAAATACTTTACTTTTATGCTTTTAGAGTTACAATACATGAAAGAAATACCTAAAAAATGAAGCCTAAGGGTCTTATATCTTATCCCAAACATGGGAGAGCATATAGGAACTAAATTTGACTATGTTATATCATGCTTAAAACTAGGGAAAACTGTTTTACATGCCCAAGAGGTCTTCTTGCTTGACTTGGTCTCTCTTGCCTCCTAAAAACTTGCTCCAACTAATGAAGAGGCTCCTAGATACTTGCAAGGTGCTTGAACTTCCCCCAGATTCTCTTGAACTACCACAAAACTACCTTGAATGACTTTAAATCCTCTTCTAGATACTCTCAAACTGTCTTTGATTACTCATAAAGACTCCAAACTGACCAACCTTCCCCATCTTAAGCTTTTAAACATGTGTAAAAAGGTTTGAAATGGTCAAAATCCTCAAGGGGGCATAGGGGATTACTTTGGATAAGAAATCAACACATGCTTTATAATTATCTTTGTATTTCTATCAAACCTCCTTTGTTTACCATCATAATTGCCATGGACTATAGAATTCTCCACCTCAGAATATTGTCATTGGGTTTATATTTTTGTTAGCTATCCACTTGGATTTCTATGATATTAGTCATATTAGATTGACCTTTGTATTATTCTAACCATTGCTCTCCCTTAAAATCCATCCTTTTGACTTGATATGTCACCCTCTATACCGTTCTTTATTCATCCTTTGTGACTCTCCTACCACTTGATGAAGCACTATCATGGCATGCCTACCCATTTTCTGTGCATATACCTATCTAAACAACATGACTATCATGCTCATTAATTTATAAGTAATGTCATACTTTTCCCATGAAATGCTACTTAGGAGATATTCTCTTAAAACTTGACATTATATTTATTACATTTTTCAAAACAAGATTAATAATACTTTGATCCAATTTTTCATAATGAAATCTTCCAATTTGTCCTTTCACCTTAAACAATACTCATTCATATATTGATAGTTGGTAGAATTACTAAAGTTTTAATAAGATTCTTCTCCTTGCTTATGGACTATGATTTCATGCTCCTCTACATTGTGCTATGGACCTATCTTACGACCGCTCATTCCCATTTCCTCTTCCTTATCACGTCCATTGTCATATAGGGAACCTTGATATTCATGTGATAATAATGCATATGATATTAGTTCTCTATTTTTTATCTACCTATTTCATACCTACCAAAGGTCTACTCCCTTGATTTCTAATGACATCAAAATCGTAAAGGAATGGTGTTCATGCAAAAGCAACAAAATCCTTATTGTCATAGTTATTTCACTACCCATCCATGACCATAGTCTTTATGGTTTCAAGGCCATCAATAGCTATGTACCCTTTGCATAGTTTTCATCTTATGATCCTTGCAACTCACTCTTGACAGTACACATTTTAGCATCAACATGTAACCATGTATTGTAGTCATAGAAAGACTAGAAATGTATAAATAAAGTTTGAAGTCTCCATGAAAGGGTGTTACTTTTCCTTAAGATACCAACCACAACTCATCAATACTCCCAGATATAAGGTGTTCATCATGCTTGTTCATTAAAATCCCTCCCTTCTCACTATCCTTTTTAACACTATAGGTCTAAAACTATCTTCATAATTCTATTGGTATGATGACTATCCTCAAAGTTATCCTATGACTACCTCTTGTGGCCTTATCTCATACCATCTTCCAATGGGTTGTATTTGTTTCTTTATTGACTTAGGACTATTCATTTGTGGCTACATAGTCCTACATAAAGCCACTTTCCCTTTTTTCAATCTTAAACTAGGTTTTCTAGGTTGGTGTCCATTGATCTATCATCACTATCACAAGGTTTTCTTCAAAACATTAATTTCCCATTTAGTTGACAAATGGTTCACAACTTGAGCCCTTATTGCTACTATCATGTCATTCTTTAAAACCTTTTAATGTTGTCAAAAACATTGTTACTATAAGCATAGTTAGATAAGATTCAGTTGAAAAATGTCATGATGTAATGGTTGCTCTAGCAGATCTATAATTGGTTGTTGATATACTATATTTAATACAAAAAAAACATTGTTACTGTAGGTTGTTTTTCCTTTGAAATTTTTTGCATGAAGCCTTTCCATACTACTACCTTTTGGTCATCAAGACATGACTGTAACCTGCTTTAATGTTCACAAAATTTGGCCTTAAGTTACTAATATCCCCCTACCTCTTTTGATTGTCCCTAGTACATGAGATTTTCATTCATGGAGGAAATAGTTACATAGATATAAATGTAGGTTATGGTCACTCAGATAATACTCTTTGGCTCCAAGGTGATTGCCATATTCTATTGTATGCCACCACCCTTTGAAAACCTTTTGTGACTATCATAGTTTGGTGCCCATATTGTCTACCATGTTGACTCTTAAATTCAATGAATATTGTCTCTATAACCCACTGCCATTTAGTAAGACTATCCTCTCTCTTAAGATTAATGCTCATGCTTTAAAAATCTTAGTAAACACAATTGTTCTTGCATCATGACCATCAATTATGCATAGGTCTACCTCTTATCACTATGATTAAAACCCTTTGCCATATTTGAATATGTCACTTGCATTTTGCCAAGGAAATTTCCCTTGCAACACTACCTTATTCACTAGGCTATCCTACCAAGCTTCTGCCTTCGTAGTTCATTCATAGCTCTTCAAAAAACACTACCACACATAAGATACTCTACATAGAACATTGTGATCATATCTTGAGGCCACTATTATTATAGCTGTCCTACAACACCCTTTGCAACTGCCACAACTCATAAGTTTTTTGTGAAATAAGTTACACCCATGAGTTAATGAGTTTCTTTGAACAACCAAGTATGCACTTTCAACCTCAAAATGCTTCACATGATACAAAACCCATAATATGTTCATGCTTAACATTATTGAGATTATATACCCTTAGAAGACAATAGCATCAATATAAAACAAAACATGCAAATCCCATATTATTCACAACTGTTAGCCATCATATGTATTGTCTATAAATCATGATTATTACTATTACCGCCACTGTGGCAGAATTATTTTTGTCTTCCAAGAGCCTCATAATGAATGTCACTTTTATCCTAAACTCAGACCTATTAATGCTTCTTTATTGTTTCATCTTCATTATTTTGACAGTCACTATCTTGCAATTTTAGCAACTATCCTCATGCTTTTGTGTAAGGTCTTGGACTCATGGATAAGATTGTCCCCTTAAACTATACACTACAATCTTTGTTTGACACTTTCATGAGACTATAGCCTTCCATAACATCCACCTTTTGATGTCCCTCAAAGACTCATGAGAGTTCCTTCACAAGGTTGTCTACTACTTGGATTCTATGAACACCTATGGTTGTCCCTCAATGATTTCTATCTATCAACTTGCTACCCCACTCATCATGAAATGAGGAAAACTTCACACTAGTCCAATACAAGTTTCTTTATCATTTCAACACCAAAAATCTTGTTGGCCAAACATAAGAACAAAAATTTCACACCCAACATGTGCACTATGTAAGTGGCCTGGTGTTATAAGTCCTTTGTTACGTTTAACCTACAACTTCTTTGCTCATCTTTGAGCTTGAAAAGGAAAGGCATGCCTAGATTAAACTATATATCAATAAAATCCAGGGGTTTTTGAGTATTTGGTTTTGTTTCTACCACAAGGGCTTCATGGTTTCCCTAGAAATCTAACTTTTCTCATCTTAATAGAAGGTATCTATGCCTCAAACTAAAACATCATACCCTTCTCATTGTATTTTTCCTCTTTAAGACTCCTCCTTCTATTGAATTGTTCTACGGTACCTAAGGTTTTAATATTCTAGAATGCTCTTCTTGCAAGCCTTAAATTTGAAAGTTAGCACACATATTCTTAAGTGTTATTCCAATATAATTAAAAGATAGCTCAAAAATAAAGTACAACTAATACAGGTAACATATGCAGAGCAACCCATGTGGATTATAACATATATACCATGTAACAACAACCTTTTGATGATTGAACATGTGGGTAAGGCGTGGATGAATCTTCAAGAATTCTTCCCTTATCTTCCTACAACATGTGTTATTCTTAGGAGCTATGTGTCTTCCACTCATTGCTATGAAGAAGACTCCTTCAACAATACTATTGAATCTATCCAGCAACGTGCCTCTTTTCCCTATCTTTGAAATCTTCAACATGCCTACTACTTATGCTTGATCCTACAATGTGGTGAACTTCTCCAGATGAAAATTTCTCATGCCTTGAAAAGAGGAAAGACTCCTTCAACAATACCCACCAAAACCCTAGAAATACTCCTTGTTGCATGGTGAACTTCTAGTGAAACCTCTTCAGTTTTGGCATCTAACAATTTAGTCTTATTTCTTTTACTTTCCATTTTTCATTTTTCCTTATGTAATATTTTCTTAAATATTTAACAATATGTATACAAACAAATTGTCAGCAAGTCCATTATACTCCAAGGAATAACCGAAAAAATTACCCCTAAGGGCTCTCTAAGATTCTATCTCTTCTCTCACCTCTTGGTACCACATATCACTAAGAAGTTCCTCAACACAAAGATCTAATGTCTCCTACTCAAGGAATCCATGACAATATTATCCTTCCCTTTGATGTAATGAAAACCAAAGTCATAATCGGAAAAAAAATCTATCCAATGATGTTGTTGAGAATTTAGGTTTGACTGAGTAAAGATATATTTTAGACTACGATGGTCAGTATGAAGCTCAAACTACTGAACCAAAAGAAAATTCCTCCAATGAACAAGTGTGTGGACTACTGTTGCTAACTGAAAATCATGAGCGAGTTAGTTCAACTCATGATCATTGAGCTTGCTTGACTCATAAGCAATCACTCGACCCTCTCGCATAAGAATTTCACCCACACCATCTAATAATGCATCAGTACAAAAAACAAAATCTGATGTTGAATCCAACACAACCAAGATAGGTACATTGGTCAATAGCTCCTTAAGAGCCCAAAAATATACCTTACACTTCTTTGACCACACAAAATTATTCCCTTTCCTCTAAAGAGAAGTAATAGGATGAGCCACTCTAAAGAAATCTCTCACAAAATGATGGTAATAACCCACAAAACCCATGAAGCTACGAACCCCTAAGACACTCTTGGGCATTGACTAGTCCACAATAGCCTGAGTCTTGAAGGGATCCATTGAGATACCCTCACTTGAGATAACATGGCCCAAGTATCTCACCTCACTCTCAAAGAACTCACACTTTTCCAAGTTGCCATAAAACTAATGGTTGTGTAAATACTACAAAACTTGATGCAAGTGGACCTCATGTTCCCCCATTTTCCTCAAATAAATGAGAATATTATCAAGGAAAATAAGGAAAATTTGATCTAAATAAGTGAAACACACCCTATTCATCAAATTCACGAATACCAAAGGTGCATTCATCAACCTGAATGTAACCATCATGAACTCATAGTGTACATAATGAGCACAAAATATCATCTGATGAATGTTAACCTCATGGATATGAAGATAATGGTATCCTGAATTAAGATTAATCTTGGAGAATACCTTGGACCCCCTCATCTGATCAAACAAATTGTCGATCCTCAATAATGGATATTGATTCCTCACCATCACTTTATTCAACTGCTAGCAATCGATACACAAACAAACATACTCACCCTTCTTCTTCATGAAGATGATTAGCACTCCCCAAGGGAAACACTAGGATGAATGTGTCCCCAAAAAACTCCTCCAATTGTAATTGAAGCTTGTTGAGCTCCTGAGTGGTCATGTGATAAGGTGCTTGAGATATAGGTTCTACCCCAAGTATGAGATCTATCTGAAAGTGTATATCTTGCTCAGGTGACATACATGGAATGTCACTTAAAAACACATATGTAAACTCTTTGAGAAGAGGATGATCATTAAGATTCACCTCTTGAAATTCGCCCTCAACAATATTGCTCACCAAGATGAGAAACATCTAACATCCTTGTCGCATACTCTATTTCAATTGCTTAGCTAAAATCATGTGAAGAGAAATGGGTATCTAGACCCCAAGGGTTCCACTTGCTCACCACGATCATCCACATGCTTGAATGACTTATGCTAATACTTAATACATGCCTAATGAGCCTCTAACCAATCCATGCCCAAGATGATCTTGTAAGACCCTAAAGGTAGGATATGTAGGTCTACTCTGGTAGTGAAGGTGCTTAACTCCAGTGCACAACCACACACAATGGAGTCAATTACCACCTTATCATCGGTGGATAACTCAACCTACCAATTAACACTCTCCCTCGCTGCTACAAGCCTAGATCACTCCATAAGGAATGAGGAAACAAAGGAATTTGAAACTTCAAAATAAAATAAAATAGACACATAAACTTCATCTAACACACCTTATGACTTGAAAATAATGCCCTTATGCTCAACTTGATAGTTATCCATCATCACAAACACTGTATGGGATCTCCCAACATCCCCTACTGTAGTATCTAAAATTTACTGGTTTTGACTACTCCTTGATGCAAGCCTTTAAGGAGAATACTCGACATAATGACCCTACTAGCCACAAGAGAAACATGGTCCTCTACCCTATCCACGACCTACTGATGATGCTCAAGACTGGTGATAACTTCCTCTACTAAAACTAGGTGGGCTTCTCTGCACTAGTCATCCCTAACTAGGGTACCTATGATGCCCTGTATGGTGTCTAGACTGACGACCACATAAACCTTTCCCACTCTGAAGGGCCTAGGAAGGTCTTTTCCACTAATGATCTTATTGTTTATATTGTTGAACTAGCCTAGAGGGTGTAAATAAAGCCCTAGAAGGCCCTATTGGTTGAGATTGAGATCCTCATACACCTGATCTTGATGGAGTTGAACCTCCATTTTGAACTCCAATCTATCCTCTAAACCCTCTATTAAGGTTCTCCTCTATCAATCTCACCTTCTCCCCAATGGTCTCCAAGTTCTTGAGCTCAAATACTTGAACACCGCCACTAATCCAAGCATTCAAGTCATGCATAAAGTATTTCACTAACATTCCCTTATCTTGAGATACACTTACATACTACTTAAGCTCAAATAAATGGTTCTCATATTGATCAAACATCATACCCAATTGGTGAAGCACATGAAACTCATCAACACATCTTTTCATATAGTGATATGCGAGATAATGTGAACAAAACCTCTCCACGAAAGTCTTTGAAGAGACAATGAAAATATCCAGATGATGCTTTTTCTCCTCTTGGCACCACCAAGTGGAAGAAAATACTCTCAAGTGCATGATGGAACAACGAGCCTTGGTATTGCTATCATAAGGATGCATCACAAAATAATAGTCCAAGACTAATAACCAGTTCTTTTCCTCAGTAACCCCAAGTGATCCCTTAAAAATAGGTGGATGGGCTCGAAGAAGATCTGTCATGTGCCCTAATATCATACCATCCATATCTACTACCTAAATATCCCCTCCATGAGGTGAATCCAACTTAACTTATCTCTACTCTAGAATGATGAGGGCTCTTAGAGCACCCCCTCTCACTGAATTGAGGTTGATCCTCCTGAGAAGGATGTGAATGCATTGAGTGGGAAACCTCCTAATGAGGACACAATCTTGCTATTATCTCCTGAAGGAGATCAATAACTTGAGGGTGACCAAGATGATCAATTGGTGGATCTACTTGTGGATTCTCAACTCCCCCCTCTATATCACCTCGACATGGAACATAAGATTTAAAATCCATCATTCAGATAACAAGAGTTACATGGGTTAGGACATATGTAATTCTATCTCTAAATCCATGATAAGGTAGCATACCATAAGATTGAACATCCTAATTACATAATCAACATTTAACAAGCACACGCCAAACACATAAATCAAACACATCACTCACAAGTAGGAACATAAGCTAGAGCTTCCAACGTATGAACATGGGATCTGATACCAAATGTAATGCCTCTCCATGGAACCCATGAGACATTAGCTCAAATATATGGGACTTTTTTTTTGAAGTACGAGATGTAAAAACTTAAGGAAATTATTGCAATTAGGCACACTAGGTCTACACATGATGTTACACAAGTGAAAGACTAACACTCACATTCGTAACCTAATGGGAATGTTAGGTAAATATACAAGACTAACCATGAAGGATTCCAACCTTTCCTAGCTTTCACAAGATAGAAAAACAATCTCCCTAAGCCTTGGTTTGATAATTGGGTCATTTCGAAAGGTTGCATGGAATGCAAGAGACATGGCATAATTCCTCAATGATGACACTTGAGAACTACAACAAGGTACTAATAGGACCCTGGGACTATGGTGAAAAACTTTCATTTATATTTTTTTCCCAAAGGAGGCCCCAAAAACTAGAGGAAATATCAACTTCGGAGTTAGAGAAAATTTGACTAGGTTTTGAAGGTTCAAAAACAACCAAAATGATCAAAACAAAAAAAGTACAAGGCATAAAAATTATTTTTAAGTGGTTAAGAGGGTTTACACTCTATTTTAATATGGGAATGAGGTTACCCAAGCACAGGACAAGGCCTCCTAAATAGTGTGTGCAAATTTTGAGTTTTTGGCCTGCCAAAACTAGGCCACCCCATTGCTAACTAGGCTGCGCAATTGCTAACCAAGCACCCCACTACTAACTAGGCCGCCCATTGTTAACTAGGACATGACCCAACATACCACAAGGCTGCAAAAACTTACCAAGCCACCCAAACAAAGTTTGACAATTTTTCGAATAGACTGGGTATTGGGTAAGATAGGGTCACCCAATCACAATACCAAGCCGGCCAACTATGAAATTTGACCCTTAATTTCATTTTAAACACCAAATGAAATGTTCCAAAGCTTTTAATAGAATTTTCACATCATGATATAGATAAATATGAATATATCATGCTTGATACCAACACTAAGACATGCAAATTGAGACAACACTCTTTCTACTATCAAATTTACACCCATCTCAAAGAGAGGTTTTTAATCATCAATTTTAAAATTTATATGAATAAAAAACATCTAAGTACATGAATATAAATTAAAAGAGCATGGTGTGAAGTCGTTCCTTGGTCCACAAACCTCTAGTCCCCAATGGTGTTTCCATGCCACTCTACCATGTGATACCCATATGTTCACCCCACAATGCTAGGAGATAGTCACAAGGCCCAAACACTCACACACACAATACACATGGGGAGATGGGTATACACTCACACAAGAAATAAAGAATATATATAGTGATGCAATGATACCAATACCAACATGGAAATGATTTGTGATATCTCTTTAGGTGTTACTCAAAACTACTCTAGGGTTAAATGTTAGAGAGAAAGAGAGGGAGTGTCATCACGAACACTCGTGTGGGGCTTAACGCAGAACCAAGTACCCTCTTGTACTTGAACTACAAGTCTTACTCTAGTTGAGTGTCTTTTCTTCCTTGACTATCCTTAGCCTATATGAGCACTCAAGGCATGAGAGGGATATCCATTATCTTGATTTGATTATTACCCAATTTTCACTAATTATCACTTATTATTAAGAATCTCCCTACATTGTGATTTATGACATGACACTTAAGGTTGAGTTCACATTGGGAGCCACTCCCATCACTCTATCTAATACTTAGACCCTAAGCTCATCACACCCTCCAACGAGTGTGGCACAAAAACCAATGCAAAATCCAACTCTTTCCAAATTCAATGAAAATTTTCTACAACATCAATTATCATATTTCATGAAGCGCCATCTTTTCAAAACATCCAAAAATATACATTTTCATGAAAAACTTTCAATTTTTCACAATATTTCATATGATAAAACCAAGTTTTTTCCCAAATCCACCATTGAAATTTCATCAAAATTTAATAATTTTAAAATAAAAAATTTAAGAATACCCTTTGGTGGAAAAAGTGCCCAACACCCTTTTTAAACTATAAAACATGCATTTTACTGAATTTCCAAAAAATTGGGCATTATAACCCGACATTTTTGAAAATTCTCAAATTTTAAATAAGTCTACAAATTTAATCAACTAAACTACAAAATAACATGAGATGGGAGGATTCTACACTCCCTTTATCTATTTCCTAAAAACACATTTGAAAGAAAATGCTCAAATAAATTAAAACAATCAAAATAGCTTAATTTCTTCGAAAATTTAAATTGATGAACAAGCCAAAAATGCCAAACAAGAGCTCACACCAACCAGAATGCACACTCCCCTATTGATTCCTATCCCAATGAATTTAACCTCATTGAATTCTGCCACCAATTTTACTTCAAATCAACAAATCTCTAAAATACTCAAAATAAGGCTTTTCTCTGCCAATTTCTTCTCACAAAATAACATAAGAATGAAATGAAATGCCTTTTCTCCCTTTTACCCTTTTCCAAAACCCAATATAAAATTAATAAAATTGATATTTTCTCATTTCTTACTTTAAAACTCCCTCAAATATTCCCATAAATTCAATTAAATTATCAATTCAATTTATTTCTAAACATCATTCAACATATAATTAACCATTAAATCCATTTAAGCATAAAGATGAATTATTTTTGTGAAAATTGGAATTTAAATAAATCAACACACACACTTTTACTAGGCTTCCACAATAGGGTTACAGTATCCAAAATCATGTCAAATTCAATCAACATGTGTAAGATAATAAGAAGTCACACTCGAATCAAGTAAGATAGGTAAAGCTAACAAATTGGCTAATGTGACATCTCCCATATAACCACCATTGGGGAATAACTCAGACCTATGAAGCTAGGTGGAGAAATTTCATGTACTTGTATCCACTTAACACATGTCAAGTGTACCTATGCATATACAAAATAGCCAAAGCACATACAAATCCCAAACGAGGGGTATACAACATAATCATAAAATACTCATCCAGGTATACATGTGCATAATCATCAAAATAAAACAACATAATCCATCATAATATAACCATAATATAATTGTATCAAAGGGTGTATCCAAAATTGATGCCAATACAAAATAATGATGCTACAAATAATCTTCAATCAAGTATACAGGTATAAGCATACAATCAAATCTAAAATATATAATAAAGATCACAAAGGTGAGAGACACTACATCACAGCCTATGGAAGGTGGAGATGATTCCCTCATTGGTTGGGAGCCTACTGATGATGGAAAACAATTGCATGATGGAAGATGAGTTAGCCCAAATGATTGGAACTTGATTCCCAATAGCTTTGTAGCTTTGACTACTTAGTTTTTTTCATCATAAACTTTATGATTATGCGACCTTATAATTTTATGAACTATTATTTCTTTTTTATAAACATGTTTTGTAATTACAACTATCTCTATGTGAAACCACGTAATTCCTTGCTTCTAGGATTATCCCCATTAGGATATGATTGTTTCCTTTTTAAGTTATATACATAGATTTATTTCATTACAAAAAAATCTTGAGAGTTAAAAGATAAGTGAAACAACATGTATATCGTCCACAAGAAGTGAATTTCATAGAAACATTTCAAACTATTATTTTACCCTATAAATGGCTCTTGTAATGAAGCTACCAAATTCTAACCTTATATTCCCATGTTTGGTGCTTATTTTTAGAGAAATAGGTGGTTTCATGGGAAAACATATTTACCATAATGCATAATTCTTCAAAAAGGGTGAAGCATTTACAATTAAGGAATTTGAATTTTAGCTATTGGTGAATAAAGACATTGGAATTAAGTAATGATTCTTAGGACACGTCTTCCAAAAATGTGTCATATGGTTGCACATTTTTCTTTCCTTCATTTTTCAACATTTTGTTTCAAAATTCCAACTTTAAAATTAAGAATGTGGTCTGATGGAAGGTTCTTGGCCACCAATTTTACTCAAAGGGCAATCTCACTTTCCTTGTAAATTAAGTGCTCTATATTCCATAAACTTTAAGTTAATATTATAAAGTGAATATTAAAAAGTTTCCTCCACTAACTTAATAATTTTTATATTCATATAACAACTTACATAACTCCTTTTTAATTTAATTTTTGTTACTATTTAATTATTATAATTTCTCATGTAAAAACTTTCATTCTTAATAATATTATTTAATATATATATTTTTTAAATGTATACAACCATCTACTTTTCGAAACATATTATTTATCTAACACTCTAAATGTATATTTCACATATTTATTAATTAATTAAAATTTATGATTTTTCAATTTTAATGTGCATCCATGTATTAGATTGTTCTTTACGAAAGCTTCCTACTTTTGTTATTAAAATCTACACAATCCTTTAATTTAAAAATTCCCCTAATTCTAAATTTACTTTAACTACTTAAACTTGCTACTTCTACTTTTTAATGTTCTTTCTATCTGTATATTGAACAATTGTCCTAATATTGTACTATCTTTTGTTAACAAAGTTAAATAGGATATATTCCTAAAAAAAATCTCCTAATTATCCGCAACAACGCCAGCTTAGATTTTTGAAGCTGCTTTCCGTGTAACTGAAGCGTACACGATTGCATGGGACCCCACTATATTCATAGTAATGCCACGTACAAGCAAATTTTAATTAACCGTCATTTTCATAAATGTACATCAAGTGTGTTGGATGGACACACGCCAAAAGAAGTACCAGTGAAGGAAATCATTTGGCTCTTGTGATAATAGTTGCCATTTTTCTGATTTTTATTATTGAAATTATTTTTTACTGTAGAAATTAGGTAGTTTGGGATGCGCTTGGTAAACTTTTAACATATTACACTTTTTGGTATAGCGAAGGAGACTAGACTCATGACCTTATGTGCAACAGTATGCTCTAGCCAATCATACTAGCCCTCCACCAGATGTTTTTAATATTACTAATAAAAATTAAATCATTTATTAGATGTTTTATAATATTTTTAAATAATATTAATTTATGAATCTTAAATAGACAATTATAAATCAATATTACACTATTTGATAAATAAAATAATAAATTATAACTTCACTAAATAAAAGTATAACAAAATTGACATTTATTGATATTTTATAAATTAATTTATTAAAAAGAATTACAATTGCATGTTTACGTTAACCATTTGAACTTCACCAAGCTTATTATTTTCTCCATCGACGGTGTATAATCACAGACAAGGCAAGCAAGACGATCGGACTGATCGTGACCGTTCCCTATCTCACTGATTTCTGATCGCGTTTGCCGTCTTTTAATTAGCCCGACTGTTTTTCGAGGGTTTTTCGCTCTCGTCTTATTTGTTCAGTGAATGTCACTAATAACGATGCTTCGATTTCACGGCGAAGTGGATAAAAAGTTTTCGAATAAAAATCAATACCCTTAACAGCAAGGAGATTTCACAGGTTGCGTGGGAATTTCTAAGTAACTCATTTATTCTTTAATAATACGGGAAAGGCAATGCCACTATTTTCAATTTCTACGTGGAAGTTAAAATGTTTTTAAATTAAATAATATTCTATACAATATAAATTATAATAGTATATTTAATATTTTATATAATGTAATTTGAAAAAAAAATAATAGTATAGTTATATTTATAAATATATTATATTTTATAATTTATTTTATTTTGAAAGGTGTGAGAGCCTATATATTTTATAATAAAATTATTACATTTAAATATAATAAATTTTTATATATCACATAATAAATTTTTTATATTATACATATTAAATTATATATATATAATATGTGATATAACATGAATTATTATTTTTATATAATTGTAAATTATTAAAGTAGAAATTAAATTATATATAATATAATTACATTTATTATTATATAAAACTTTGATTTTTTTGTATTAAATATAAGGAGGTCACAAAAGGTACAAAAGGCTCCAGAGAGCGAACAAAAGCCTACAAGAGGTCGAGCCTCAAACCAGAGGAATGCCGAGCCAAACATATCAGAGTCATCAAAATAAACATCCGTTACAATGATACATTATCGATACAAAAAGGTGCAAAGCAAAAACACCAGTGACCAAAAGGCTAGTGCAGGATGTCATCCAGTTTATCTACCCAAAATCCACCCTTTATCACCTTCCATCCAGACTATACATTTCATCTCTTGAATCTGCGCAAGCATGAGAGTTGTGTCCTTGCTGAAGCTTCTGTTGTTCTTCACCTCTTGGGATAGAATCTTGCAAGTATTTTTGAAAAGTCGCTGATTATTTAGAGTGTCCCTCCAAGCGTAACCTCCCTTCATCTCATAGATGAAGAAGGTGGCATATCCATCCTTTAGGAAACGTTTGAGTTTCTTCCTTTCTATAAACATGGTGGTTCGCACCTGCAAAAAAATTTTAAAGAAAGTGAGTTTTCTAAAAGACTCAGTAAGATCATGGGGGTTATTCTGAAATCTTTCTTCATTTCTACACTTCCACATTTTCCATAAAACATTAGAGGAGAGGATCTTCTAGAAAAAATTAGAGTCATGTTTTAAACCATCAATATGACCAGTAACAATATCAAGAACAGTAAATAGCATAGGATAGGTAATGCCAAACATAAGCCAAATTTCCTTCGCAAAGATACAGTTAAGCAGAATGTGTCTAGCCGTTTCAGGGAGTCTGCAAAATTTACAGTAATCAGACTCGGCATTACCTTTACTAACAGGGAGTCTATTAAGAAAAAGGAGATAGTTAAAGCATTTAATCTTAGGCTCGGTGGGACCTTTCCACAGGTGATCAAAGTGATTTTTCCAAGCGCAGGTGTCCAGCATGGAATACCAGACAGAGTTAACATGATCAATGATGGTTTCCAAATGACCAATAACATTGTATATGTTCTTGGCTTTGATCTTGGATAACATAGTACCATCGGTCCACTTACAGCCAAGGAACCTATGAGAATCCACATGACATGAGGAAGGGAGGTCCTTTGAGGCCTTGAAAATCATGTTATACATTTTCTTTTGGGAAATGGGGAGGTCAAATTTGATTCTGAGATCCTCCCAACTGATTAACTTGTCATACTCAAAAAGGTCGGCGAATTGGGAGATACCTTTGCTCGACCATTGCCTAGCAGAGTAGCCTTGGGAGAGAGCAAGGGGCTTTCCAGAGGAAGACCATATTCACCTCCCTATACATGTTAGTTATATTGAATTATTTGATATGAACCAACAAATCATTAATCCTTACAACCCACATCTACAACTTCCAACTTGGTGTATTTTTAGAATATACTACTTTTGGAACAACTTCCTAATCTCCCTCAATGTCAATGTCATGCCAACTTTTGTCTAGATACACAATTTGAGTCCTTCAAATAAGGTAGCACATTCTGCCTCATTATTTGTAACCCATGGTACTTTAATGGAGGCAACCCAAACAACATTGCCAGTGTCCTTTCTGACAAAGTAGCTCGCACCTAAGGGCCCAAGGTTACCCCTCGAAGCCCCATCAAAGTTAATTTTTTATTTTCTTTATGGAGAGAGACTCCATGTGGGATTCCCTCAAATTTTTTAATTTTTGAAAAAGTACCCTCTAAGAGAATTTAGCATTGGCCAATTCCTTACCATTCTCTGATCCCAAGCTGAAATATACTTGTACTTTCTCTTCTTCAACTAGCCATTTCAATGTTTGCTTATGGCTACTTCAATTTTGAAAAGAAGTCCACTTTTATTCATTGCCTTTTCTTTGAGATCCTTGCATTTTGCTCCTTTCATAACTGCCAGATAATCATCGCTGGAATTTCATACCAGAGTCCTTCGTAGGCTAACCTTTATACAATTGGGGCCATGACTCAAAAATGTCCTTCAAGTTATTTGGTAAGGGCTTGTACCATTTGAGTTTGGCACAAAATATTTCCCAACATTCTTGAGCCACTTTACATTGTGCAAACAAATGATGAACATTCTCATTTCTTCTATAACATAGTACACACCAATGAGGGCCAAGAATACCAATTTGATTCAACTATTCGCCTGTGAGTATATGCCCGTGAAGGGTCATTCATGCAAATGCTACTACCTTTGGGAGAATATACTTGCCCCAACACAATTGTTTCGGCCAAGGATTGTCACCAATGCATTTTCTTGATTGATCAATTTATAACTAATGTTAGTTGTTTAAGCACTAGACTTTGTTGCACACCACATTATAGAGAGCCTCATCCAAGATAAGAATTCACCTATTTGCAAGTTATTTTGATATAGTGAACTTTGTGCGGCTAGGAAGGCAATCAAAATTCTTCCAAGAAAATTCCCATCTCCCATTTGCATGCCAAATATGACTGCTCACTTGTCCAAAGTTATTTCCTTCATCTTCAAAACCGTCCTTCATTAGACTATGTCCCTTTAGTCCAAAGTGACTATCCTCCCATGATTGACTGCTCACTTGTCCAAAGTTATTTCCATTTTTAATAGACAAACCACAATCATATTTAGCCCACTGTCAAATACTTAAATGACACTCCTTTGAAAACTCTGTGCATTGTTCAAAACCACAATCATCTTGTAGTGAGGTCACTTACAAACCTTTTCATCACTAGACTGTCCTAAGACTGTTCTTTTGATCTCTCCCCTGTCATCTTCACAACTAGTATACGGCTTTTGAAACTTCCAGTTTTGCATTTTAAAACAATCCAATTTTAGTCCATAGTTTGTCCTCTTGATGAGTTTGGATACTTTCTAAATTATCTAACCACCTTCTTTAAAGAGCCTGCCATGTATTCCTTTGGAATTGCTTTAGGATTCTAATGGTTTTAGATAGTTTTTGACCTCCCCATTGCTCAGATAAACATCATATTGGGTTTTTGGAGGGTTTAATAAGTGTCTTTTACTTGTGTTTTCAACATAACCCATTATGTAACCTTCTTTGACTATCTTTTCTAAGGTTTGACTATCCTCATCTTAGTAAGCTTTGCCCTTGCAGACTTTAACAGTCTCATTTACAACCCTCTATGATCAAGTATCTTCCCTTTATGGCATGGTCACTGCCCATTGTTATTGCCAGTTAAGGACTATTCATCATTCATGAGTGACAAAATCTCATCATATTCTTTGCTCAACAAACCTAGACTATGAGTGAATAAAGGCATGCCTCTGTATATAGTCTCTCGTCACTATGATGACTAACTATGCATAAGGTCTTTAGTGATAATGTTGCTCATTGAACACCATGTTGTCTTTGTGTCATTGGAAAGTTTCCTTGAAAAGCTAGTATTAGTTGCACCTCTTATTCATACAAAACAGAAAACCTCATATACCCTAGTCTTTATATCATTCTCAACAGGCCTTCAATCTTTATTCAACAAATTTTGCAGTTCTCAATCATGGCGTTTGATATAACGTAAACATAGAAGGTGGGTGCCCACATAAGCCATGAATTGAGGGCTTTATTTTAAATTTAAATGTGTTTTTTTAAATTTTAAAACAAGTTGAAATGCAGACGGTCGAGGGACGTCTAGGTGTCCCCTGGATGGTCTGTCGTCCCCCTTTTTCCTCCCTCCCACTCCCCCATTTCTGACACGTTTCCTGCTGTTTTTCAAAAAAAGGAAACGACAGGGGACCGACCCCAACCATCGCCTTGTTCCTGGGACATCCCAAGGACATAGACAGGCCATTTCGGATAGGGGACACATCCCTGGGTTTCTAGGGCTAAATATCTTGTAGACGAGATGTATCTAAAGATGGAAATTTTAACCATTTTTCACCAAAACCAAATTTCCTCATGGTTTCCAACAAGAAACGTCAGTGTACCATGTCATAAGCCTTACTCATGTCTAGTTTCACCAACAAACATTTTTTATTTGATTTCTTTGGAGTATGAACTACTTCATGGGAAACAATTATGCCATTTGAGATGCTCCTATCTGGGATAAAACCACTTTGCTCTTGCTAGATGATACGAGGAAGCATCTTCTTGAGCCAATTGGCCATTACTTTGGAAATTATTTTATATATTATATTGCACAAGGAGATGGGCCTCTTATCTGCAAATGAACTACAATTCTCTTTTTTTGGAATTAGCACAATGTTTGTGTTGTTAAAGTCTTTGAGCATATTTGTTTTCTTTCGTGACTCCTCCACCACTTCATGGATCTCTTTTCCCATGAATTCCCAACATGTTTGATAGAAGAGGGCATTAAATCCATCTAGACCAGGTGCTTTATTAGGATGCATTTGAAAAATTGTTGCCCTTACCTCCTCCTTTGTGACAACATATAACATTACGTTGTCCTCTATAACTTCCTTAATTTGGTATGCCTTATGATGTCACAAAGGATGTTTTTCACATCTCCTTTCTTGCCCAACAAAGACTCAAAAAATTCTATGCCAACTTTTTTGATTTCAGTCTCATCAATGATTATATTGCCATTGCTTGTATTGACTTGAGAAATCTGATTCCAACTCTGTTTAAGTTTTGTGGAGTTATGAAAAATCTTTGTATTTTGGTTGCCCTCCTCATACCAAGTATCTCTTAATTTTGCTCTCCAATAACTCTCCTCTCTGGCCAATATCTCGTTATATTCTATTAATAAGATCTTCTCCTTCTCAAATTTTGTGATTGTTATCCCTTGCTTCAGAATGACCTCACTGAGAGTAGCAAGTTTTGTTTCCAATCGTTCTTTCTCTTTGAATATGTTTTTAAAGGAGACAAGATTCCATTCTTTTAGTTTTTCTTTCATTCTTTGAAGCTTTTCTTGAAAGATAAACACTTTAGTGTTATTTACTTGCAACGGTTCCATCCACCATGCTCTCACCAAATCAGGCAAATCTTTTGATCTTAGCCATATCTTCTCAAACTTGAATTGACCCCTTGTTGGTTTTGATTCTTCATTTATGGTGAGTTCAACTAGGAAATGATTGGAAATTGAGATTGGCCAAATTGAAGATTTTGACAAAAGATTACCCTTCAACCAATCTTCAAACACTAAAAATCTATCTAGCCTTTCAACAATGTTAGTGAATCCTTTCCTTCTATTATTCCATGTGTATATGTTGGATTATAAGCTTTTATGTTAATTAACTTATTTTCTTCTACGAATCTAATGAGTTCCTTTTGTGCTTGTGAAATTCTATGTGATCCCCCCATTTTCTTTTAGATCCAAAATTGCATTAAAGTCACCCCCAATTATTACTTTTTGATTGCCTAATTTGTTTGCTACCATGTACCAAATGGAGTTTTTCTCCTCCATTTTTATCAAGCCATATATGTTATGAATTTAAAAAGTAGAATTTGATTGAAAGTTTTTTACCTTGAATTTCATCCAGTTCGTGTTTGATATTACTTGGTCCACTTTGATCCTCCCTGTATGCTAGAGTACACCCAATCCACCAGTAGCCCTGATTGCATCCACAAAAGATTTTGCCCAACCATTACAATATCAAATTAAAGTAACAACTTCATTGCCTTCAATTTTTGTTTCCTGTAGAAGGATAAGGTTTATGTTTTGACACAAAAATAGGTGCTTGACCAGCTGCCTCTTATTAGGGGCTATGAGGCCCCTAATGTTCCATGTGAGAATCCTCATCTCCCTATAGGGGAGAAATTTACTCCCTTGGATCGTAGCATGTAAGATCTTATTGAAGGTTGTTCTTCGTTCATGGCTTCTTCTTCTCTTTTCCATTTGTTGATTTTCCTTCCCAATTTTCAGACAGGGGTTGACTTTGCAGTTTGATGGATCCGCCTTAGTTCCAGAATGTCTAAGCCATCCATGAATCCTTTCTCTAAGGCTTGGTCGAAAACTTCTTCTTCATTTTCAATCCACCCAATCAATTTTGGTGGAGAGATTCTTGCCATTTATGAGCACCCAATTTCTCATTCTTCCTTTTGTCCATTTTCCTCTGGTTTTACTATTTCCATAGTATTTTCCCTCACAATTTTCCAATTGTTCGACTGTGTGGATGATTTCATTCTCTTATTTTTTGTTATCATATTTTTATCATCACTTTGATCTTCTTCCGGGCCTTTTCGGGACATTTTTTTCTTCCAAACATCTTTAAACGTTAGAAGGAATCTTTTACAATTTTTTGCATTGTGATTCCTACGTTTGTGTTTCAAGTAGTAGAAATTTGGAACTTCCATTTCAATAGTTTGGAACCATTCCCTCTCGCTAGTAACCCTCTATCCTCATGCAGTTGCTTAAGCACATGTTTTCTGCTTAAATTTTAGCAGTTTAAGCAGCTGGAGTGTTCCCATGCAAAAACAAATTATTACAAGAAAAGGATAATTGGAATCTTTTTGAGTAGCTACTACTTATGAATTGAAAATAAGCTGTAAAAAAGGGGGGCTGAAAATAAGCAACAATTGCATAATGTCAAAAATGCCACATGGCTCCACAAATTTCTTTTTCCCTTTTTTAATATTTACTTTCATTTTTTCTTTTCAATTTTTAATTGCACAAATTATTATTAAATATTATAAATACAAATTTAAGTTGACTGCTTAAAAATAAACAACAAAATTTGAAGGGAAATTGATTCATCCCATAACGAACATCTGAAAACTCTACGTTCCTTCAGTAAGCTATGTTTCTTCAAAAAACATCAAAAACACGTACTACTATGCCATAAAGTGGGATCAGACATAGTTTATTTCCCACCATTAATCATTAGAGGAAAGTTCATGCAATTTTAGATCTTACAAGATCAACCAATTTCAACAACATGCATTAGATAGATTCAAAAAATAGAATCATCAAACATGAAAGAACATAAGACATGAAGACAAAGATTTACGTGGGGAAAACCCTTTCGGGTAAAAAACCAAACCCTCCAAAAGCATAGATCCATTGTATTATTCATCAACCAAATACATAGTTACAATACAATTGTAGGCTCTAAGCCTTTATATGCAGATTTACATCATGTTCCATCTGGAGAAAATCAAGCATCATAACCCCTGTGAATTCAGTCTCTCCTCTCACAACTCCTCAAGCAAAATTTCATATTTATAGAGCTTATAATGCACAAATTAGACATTTCTAAATCAACTACCAAAACTCAAAATGGAAATAGAAAATTCCTTCATGCACAACTCCACCTGTAAAATCAACTTTTCAACTTGACTCCTCATCAGAAAAAGAAACTGCAAGTTGTAACTCAAAAGATAATGTGAGAAAATTAGCAACATTCAATATTTAGAAAAATCAATGCTATGGGAAAAATCAAAGGTTGAGATACCTTCTTTTTCCTAACATTCTCCCACTTTTTGAACACCTTCAAAGAGCCCATGAAAGTAATAGGATTTAATTGTTAAGAGTCAACCGATGAAAACACATCATCACAACCATACATGCAATCATAGGAATTTTGAACAATGCTTTCGTGCTCTAACCATGACATTTGCATGTTCAACACCCAAGATGTCCATCATCTTAGGCAATAGTTCCTACCATCCTCCAAGGAACAAGCCATGGTGTATATGTACAAGTCCAAAGAACACAAACATCAAATCCAATTGATAGCAAAGGCTATAGGATACTGCTACCACTCCACTTTGCTCATAAGCTATACAAAAGCATCAACAACATCAACTTCAAATCCCACAACCCGAACACAATGGTGAATTCATCCTCCAGAAAACAAGATAGAACATCAATTAGAACAACAGCTAGGAAACTAACTGCTCCCATCCAACTGACCAACCCACACGACTGAAAATAGCACCCACAACAAGTGTTAATCCATCCAATCACCCATACCTTGAAGGTATCCACATCAACAAACTCATGCCACCTACATAGCCAACCCATCAACTACAAATACAAGTTCCATGTGCCAACCAGTCAAAGAAGACCAAACACATCCAAGAACTGCTATTGCATGAGTAATGTCGAATCAGAAATGATCAAAGGCATATTGAGTCTACTAATCATAACACATAGAAAGTGTAACCATGTAGTACCAAGGACCATCCACAATGATCTGCAAATCATGCAACCAACTGCTGCAAGAAACATCTCTCAAAACAATCTTCCACAACTCTCCCATGTTCTCCATATTTGACAGAAGAAAAAGATACAAGAACCTCCATATCATCATCCACATGACAACACATGACCAAAAACTAGTGATCACCATAGCTCCACGTAAAAATATCACATCTGAAGTCACACGAATTCGAACATATAGGAAGAAGAACCAGACTCAAAATAAAAATCTGCAAATCGTAAACATGTAGCATGCCCTTCTACATACACATCTAAATGCCAACTATTTCAAGTAAAATATCCTTCAAAACCCCAAGAGAAAATCTATAACAATAGCCAAACCCATTCAACCTCAAGAGATCAAACATAACATATGCATCATGCATCTACATAGATGTAAGCTTCTCAAAGAAGATCAAACTACATTTCCCATCTTAAGAAATCAACCCACTACCATCCCCTATGATCATCATAAATGAAAATGAAAACCCAAGGAGATAACCATGCTATCCATATCTCATAATGAATCCTCCAGAACCATCTAATAGCAACTCAAGATCCATGTTTATGAAAGAAAGCATAAAACACCTGAGAGAAACAATGGGCAATACCTCTTAAGAGATAAGTCGCCGAGTAGACCAAGAGTGGGGAATGAGAATGCTCCTCCAAGATATGCAAGCCATCATGACTCATCCAAGAGCAATCTCCTCATAGGTCTCTGTTGAACTCACGCCCAACCAAGGTGTAGGCTTCTTAGACTTTCTATTGAAATCTCATCAAGAGTAACCATCTCAACAATACTTCTCTCATCTCAAGAGAATGCAACATCACCTTATTCTCCATGTATCCATGAGCACCATCAAATAATCACCTCATGATAAACTCCAAATGCATCACTGCATTGTCATGAAGTTCTCAAGCATATGACCATTACACCCAAAACATGGAGAATCACCAGACCATTGTCAAAGCTCCAATCATCTGAATCAGGGTCTTATCATGACATCATGATCTTACCATCCCCCTTAGGAGATCCCATGCTCCAAGTGAACATACCACAATCTCAAGAGCAATGCATCATGCCAAAACTCTAATGTGCAATCAAGAGTATACTATGACATAAAACATTGAACAAACTCTAAACCAACATCACCTGTCAAGCACCACCGACACCTCAACTGAAAGACCACAAGAGTCCTCCATGGCTCCGAGATGCTACACATCCTCAAATAGTGTTCATATGCAAATGTGAAGAAACCCTTATGTAGCAATAGGATCTAAGAGTCCCTCTAAAACATCTACATCACTAAAGAAGATCATTCACCACATAATGATGAATACACAGTCATTGCTTTAAAAAATCCCACTAAACCATGGCACCAAGCTTTTCAAGCACATGGGACACCATCTCCCAAATCTGAAAATCATCTAGGTCCACACAGATACAAGTGTATTGTTGATCACACCAAGTGAAACCAAGATCCCCAAATCAAGGAAATACATGATGCTACAAGACTCCAACATTGACTATCCAAGCACTCTCGTATCATCCATCCTCTCATCTCAAAGCAACCACTCCAATATTGGACAAGTGACCATAGACAAGGCCAATTAACAAGTCTACATCAAACACATAATCAAACCTTGTGGATATAGACAATCCATTTCTGATTCATCTATGCAATCATGTAGGTAAAGACAACCTACAACATTGCATAACCCATAGATCCAATCAATGCAACATGCAAACCCATTATTGCACTAAAAATTGCAAAATTGAGATCTCAAAAAGAATAACCATGTAGACAACATGACTCAAGCACTAGATCAAGTTTAGATCTGATATGCCAATCATGTCCACAATGAGCACCATAATCAAGGAATCCACCAAGTATCGCCACATAAATGTTGAGTGACTAATCACATACCAACACTCCCATGTAGAGAAAGAATCCCACCTCCTCACACCATGCATGAAGCATGCATGCAAAACTGCAACTATCTCATCTAGTAACACCTCGAAAGCCAGGGTCTAGAAAATAGCTTAACCGTAGCTCCACAAAACTACAAGTTTTCCTTGACAGTGTAAAACCTACAAAACCATTGTGTTTGAAAAACACCCATGTGCATCCACACCCACTTCACATATGGAAGACTCAAAAGTACAAAAAGCACCATAATGGTTAAACCAGAATAATGGATTATCACAGATGAGCATAACCATAGATTTTTAGGAAAATCTATAAAACCCTTAGATCCAAGGAACATGAATCCAAGCCATGCAAGTACAAAGCATCCATAAAAGGAAAAAGTAGTTCAGGAACTCCAAGCCTGTTTTAGGCCAACTCCACAACCACCAACATGCACATGCATTAGAGGGAGACATGCTATTGTACAAGCTTCCAGATCATCCAGTGATCAACTCCATAGCCTACATGCAATTAGGGTGACAAAAGCAGTGCCTTCCAATACCAAGAAAAAACACCCAACATAAGCACATTACTCCATAGCTGAAAAAAAACCCAAGCTTAATTCCACTGTCAATTAAGAGCTTCATTTACATCATTTCAATATGACCAACTCCATTTTCTTTGTCTTCACCATCCTTCAAGCTGTGTGTTGTCTCTTGAAACTAAAACTAAAAGCAAAAGCTTCCACTCACCAAATGATTAATTTTCAGTCAATTCTTTCAGATTTCCTCAAGCTTTCCAAGCTAAGAAATTGTCACAGAAGGATTAACCAAAACTAGAAACACCAGGAATTCTTACATGCAAGCACATGCAAGCCACATGTGAGCCCATGCAAGTATATGCAACTCACAAACCTACACATGCAAGCGAAAAGCAAATCCCAAAAGAAAGCTCTGATACCAATTGAAGGGAAATTGATTCATCACAGAATGAACATCTGAAAACAATAAGTGCCTTCGGTAAGCTAGAGGTTTCTTCAAAGAACCTCAAAAACACGTATTACTATTTCATAAAGAAGAATTAGACATAGTTTATTTCCCACCATTAATCCTTAGAGGAAAGTTCATACAATTTTAGATCTTACAAGATCAACTAGTTTCAACAACATGCATTAAATAGATTCAATAAACAGAATCATCAAACATGAAAGAACAGAAGACATGAACACACAGATTTACATGGGGAAAACCCTTTTAGGTAAAAAACTCCACCCTCCAAAAGCATAGATCCATTGCATTATTTAGCAACCAAATACATAGTTACAATACAATTGCAGGCTCTAAGCTTTTACATGGAGATTTACATCATGTTCCATCTGGAGAAAATTCAACAGCATAACCCTTGTGAATTTAGTCTCTCCTCTCACAACTCCTCAAAAGTAAAATCTCATATTTATAGAGCTTACAATGCACAAATTAGACATTTCGAAATCCACTGTCAAAACTCAACACAAAAATAGAAAATGCCTTCATACACAACTCCATGTGTAAAATCAACTCTCCAACATGACTCCTCATCATAAAAAGACATTGCAAGTTGTAACTCAAAAGACAATGTGAGAAAATTAACAACATTCAATATTTAGAAGAATCAACGCTATGGGAAAAATTGAAGGTTGAGACACCACCTTTTCCTAACAAAATTAATGTGCATGGGGCCACGAGCTCCACAAATAATTCCTAAATAAATTAAGCAATGGCTGCTAGCCAAAATAAGTTAAACAACGACATGAAGACCTGCCCTAACCAATCGAATTTTAATTTTATTGAAGATCTCATAAATTAGTGATTCACTATACCGCAAATCAACCTTCAAAGTTTGCCGAGAGCGTCACCAATTTTTTTGTTAGGCAACTTCTCAACGAGTACTCGTAGGGTAGATTATATAGTCGAATCCATGTTGGAGCATTACGAAGATTGAAGTTTAACGGATTAAAGTTCCTTTCCCATCTTTGTAGATACAAAAATGAGCCCCCAAATTTCCATTCGGCCACCCTTAAGAGATTAGCTCTTTCACTTTCGTTTTCAGGAATAACTGAAAAAAAAGCTTTCGGCATAAAGTTTACCACAGGATCCACACGCCAATTGTCTAAAACCCAATCGCTTGCCCAATAACTTTTGTTTTCTTGTGAACTGCTTGCCCAAGAACCTGCCGATAACTGCCGTGTGTTCCAACTCCTTTGCATCTCTTTCAACAATTCCAGAAACATCCACCAAACACATTGTCATCTTTCGTTTGGAGTTTCCTGGTTGTACAAACATCATCAATTTTGGGGGCTTCGACATGGCGCCCATTGAATTCCCTCTGCTGTACAACTTCCTTCGGCCGCTCCATCTTTTCAGATAGATGTTTGATATGTTGTACTGTCTTTTATCAACAAAGTTAAATAGGATATATTCATCCAAGGAAATAGAGTCTCCTAATTATCCGCAACAACGCCCGCTTAGATTTTTGAAGCTGCCTTTCGTGCAACTGAAGGGTCAACAATTGCATGGGACCCCACTATAATCATTTTAATGCCACGTACAAGCGAATTTCAATTAACCATCATTTTCATAAATGTACATCGAGTGTGCTAGATGGACACGCGCTAAAAGAAGTACCAGGGAAGGGAAATCAGGGCTTTGCACTTTCGCTGTATCTTTGTTCAGCGTCAATGGTAGCTTCAAAACCAGCTCGACATACCACAACAATGGCTTCTCTTCTTGTTCCTGTGATAATAGTTGTTATTTTTTGTCCTCTTCTATGCAGTACTTCGAAAATCCACCATGATAGAATGCTCTTCTCCTCCACCCCAGCAATAAAAGCGGCCTGTAGAGCAACTCAACTCCCGCAGCTCTGCAAATCCTCTCTGTCAAATCTACCCGCAGACGACACACCCCAACAGATTATCAGAGCAGCAATGGAGCTCTCATCTGATGCGGCGAAAAACAGTCATCTTCTGTCAACAGACTTGCTCACCGCTTCTCGGGCAAACGCCAATGTGACGGCCGCAGCCAGCAACTGCGTAGAATTCATGGAATATTCCATTGAACTGATTGGCAAGAGCAAAAATGGCGATATAGAGCAGGGGATTAAGGACGTTAAAGCCTGGATGAGCGCAGCTCTGGCATATGAATATGACTGCGCCTCCGACCTCAGGTACGTCAACAACTCAGACAGTATAAACGCCATCATCCAAAGTGTTGATCATGCCACCAATTTGAGCAGTAACGCCGTTAGCATGGCGGACGCCCTCGACACCTACGGCACCAACATGGCCCTCTGGAGGCCTCCCTCAACAGAGAGATCCTCAACTGCACACGACAGACTGTTGGACTACACCGGCTATCGTTTAGAGGGCAATGACCACATAGATGCTGTTCCTGATATGACCGTGTCTAAGGAAGAAGGGGGCTCTGTGTCCAGCATTCAGGCGGCGGTGGACGCTGCGCCGGATTACTGTGCACGGAAATTCGTGATTCATATCAGGGCCGGGGTTTATGAGGAAATTGTTCGAGTCCCTCGCAATAAGATGAATTTGGTTTTTATTGGCGAAGGAATGAAGAGAACAGTTATCAGAGGCTCCAGATACGTGCCCTCTCTGCCTGGGGCACTCACCATATACGACTCTGCAATTGTTGGTAAAAGCTCTGTTTTTTCCCATATTAAACAGCATTACAACATGTGTCTTCTACTTTCCAGCCTGATTTTCTAGCGTTTATAAGGATCACATATGTTTCATATCAGGGGCCAAGCCTTCCTGAACAATTTTGTATACTGCTTGACATTTTTTGTTTTCCTAAACAGATCTGTAATCCTCCAAAAACAATTCTACACAAAAGAACCTATACATTGTGTGATCTTTTATCTTTCGTTAGATGGTTTGTGTGGAATTGAAAATATAGGGAGTCGAACTTGCAGGTATATTTTTCCATATTTGAACCTAGTGCTAAATACCCTGCTCCTTAAATTAAACCTGGTGCTCTTTGTTCTTTACTTCATTAGTAGCGTTTAGCAGCGGACAAACAACTCAATGCCTGCACCACTCTACTTGAACTTTAGAGCTTCTCCAATGCATGCACAGACGCTTGTTACACAAAGCTTCCTCCTAGAGAGTTTATAGCTTGCTATAAGGGGGCATTCCTGAACTTTTTCAGTGAGTTCTGCTAACATTATTCAGGATTCTTCTATTTGTGTTTTTGTACAACAGTGGCTGCATTTAGCAGCCAGCAAACAATTTAGATAAAGTTAAATCTTTATTAAATTTGATATGAATTTACAATATGGCAACAAAAATAAATGCTCGTATGACACTCGAAACTTAGGGAATAAAATCTTGTAGAATATATAAGTCACATGACTGTCAGACAATTACAGAACTAAAAAGCGTTTTTCAGCAATGTTAAAATGTCATTTTTATCAAAGGGTTGTAATTCAATTGGTTGGGCACAATGGATAAGGGTAATGGTATGCTCCTTACTTGTACACCATCCACCAAGATTCAAACCTTAAAAGTATGATATAAGGAATTTGATAAGGATTGTATCCTAGATGACTTTCGCAAAATGGATACCTGTCAGTACTTAACTCTTAATAAAAAAACATCAACATAGACTTGTGCTCCGAATCAACTAACAAAACAAGTTCAATGAATGATATAAAACCCTTGTTAAAAAATGTCATCTTCCCCTGCAATCTCCCTTAGCATTTTAGCGTGGGGGCATATTTCTTCACCAGTTTTGACAGACGTGCATTTGTAAACCTGCGTGTGCTACTAGCAATAACAGGTGGATACCATTGTAAAGCCTCCTCGGGCAATATTAAACATCCCATGGGCACTGAGGACAACCCATTCCACAAACATGAAAAGGAATAACGGGTTCCACCCAGAGGTTGTTTAAATATTGCATCCAGAGGTTCTGTTGCTAGCCTTTAGCAGTTTTTATAGTTATCAAGTTACGAAGAAATTCCAGCAATAGTTGTATACCCCTCATGATGCGTTGCCTTTCTAATTCACAACCAATTCCTTGTTTCATAACATTCACTAAACTAATTTTCAATTTGGAACTAGAACTAAACACTAGTGAATTTTAGTTCACGCCAAAAGATTAAACCGTTGTCGTTGATAAGGAAGTCATTCTTACAGAACTCTCGCCGAAAATAAGGCATGTAAGGTGCATATAATTTTTTGAACTGTTACCGATGAAAAGATCATATTAGACCATCAGGAAATTTTTTTTAGGATTTCGTACTGCACCAATACAAATAAAATAAAGTAGGTGCATACAAACACCAGAAGGCAAATTAAAATTTTGTAAATTTAATGCACAGTCACACTAAAGCACCAACCTCATCGAATTCATTTTTTTGTGCCCCTAACGCTCAGACCTCAAACGCTTTTACGTCGAAACCTCAACTAAAGAACTGTCCAGCCACAGACTAGAGAAGGGGGTCTTCACCTAGATCAAACATTTTCCATTTGGGAACAGTAAAACCCCAAATTCATCACCTATTTTTAAATTTGGGAACAGTAAAACCCCATATTCATCACCTATTTTTAAATTTGGGAACAGTAAAACCCCATATTCATCACCTATTTTTCCATTTGGGAACAGTAAAACCCCAAATTCATCACCTATTTTTCCATTTGGGAACAGTAAAACCCCAAATTCATCACCTCTGTTATAACCTGAAGAGGGTTTGCCCCAACCAAATGGGACTTCGCTCAATGTAACAGTGTAACAGTCGTGATTTGTATGTTTTTCAATTGATGTTTCTGATCACAAATCGTCCAGGTAAGAAGATTTTTTTTTTTAATAACAAAATGTTAATGGTATTATTCGTTCACGAGGGAGTTCTGTGGTGCAGGAGTAAATGGCGACGGCTTCGTAGCGCGGGACCTGACATTCGAGAACACGTACAAGGGGCCAAAGACCCACCAAGCGGTGGCCCTGCGAGTGGACAGTGATCTCTCAGCTTTCTACAGTTGCGCATTCGTGAGCCACCAAGACACTCTGTACGCCCACACCCTCCGCCAATTCTACAAAAATTGCACAATCAAAGGAACCCACGACTTCATCTTCGGAAACGCGGCCGCCGTGTTTGACAAGTGCTCGATTCGAGTGCGCCCTCGGCAGCTGAGGTCCAAGTCCGGTGAGAGCGATCCCGTCACAGCGCAGGGCCGCACGGACCCTGCTCAGTCCACAGGCTTTGTATTCGACGGCTGCTCCGTCGACGGAACAGAGGATTATATGAAGGATTTTCGTGCAAATCCCAGCGTTCACAGGGCTTATTTGGGGCGCCCATGGAAGATGTATTCGAGAACTGTTTTCTTGAATTCTTACTTGGGGAGTGTAATACGGCCCGAGGGGTGGATGGCCTGGAACGGGACTTTTGCTTTGGAGACTTTGTTTTATGGAGAGTTTCGAAATCATGGGCCTGGAGCAGACATTTCTGAAAGGGTTCCCTGGTGCAATCAGATTTCTCAGAAACATTTGGGGATGTATTCGGTGCAGAGCTTCATACAGGGTCAACAATGGCTTCCCGCCACTCAAATTTAAAGTCTTGTTTAATGCTGTAAAGACAAATTCTCCAACGATGTGTGCATAAGAGGGCGTCTTTGTTTCCTTAGTTTATTAATATTTAAAAAAAAATTAAACTACTTTTTAAATATATAAAGATCTTTTCAGTTTTAAATGATAATTTTGATTTCTTTTCAAATATATCTTATATTAAATTAAATATTAAGTTTTACTATTTTTTTCAGGGAAGTTTACACAACTATTGATACTATGTTGAATTTTGAAACATGTCATAGGGGAGAGGAGCCCATAGTGGAACACCCTACTTTTGGAGGTCCATATGGTGTGCCACGTGGACTAGAAAAAACAAAGAATTGCCTTCTACATCACACAACCTCTTGTGGACTTGCCATTTTCTTTTTTTTTGGGTTGAATAAATCTGCCACGTGTTACGTTCCAATTGGTCCAACTTGTTCATGATGTGCCCATTTGGAGGGTTGACCAATCATCAGTTGGGTCCATCTCCGAATGTTGCATGAAGGGGAGCTAGTCATGGGTCGAACGAATGTGTGGCAGCTAAACACTTCGTCACCCTAATGTCCAATTCCTTACATTAATTGCGCCCTGCTCCCTAAGTTCGCTCTATCCAACAACATCCACTACGCGCCCCTTCACATTTACTCCACTGAAGGATTAAGATCATTCAATTGTAAGAGTTGAAGATTTGTTCAATACACAAGACCATTTGCAAAAACAATGAAAACCTTCTACAAAAGGGTATGCAAGAATATGAGCTTGCTTGATATTAAGACCTATCAAAATGATGATGAGGTATGAAGTATACTACTTATGAGTACAAAGACCTTCCTTATGCAAGGTGAGTAATAGGATTGAACATGATTGTGACATATGTCTTAATCCTATGAAATGTGACAACTAACAAACTAACTATATAGGAATTATGCATAAAAGCTAGATAAGATAAGTTCTAGAAAAGCCAACTAAGACTTCTAGAAAGGCCAACTAAGACTTTTAGAAAGAATCTTATATCCTAAGTAAATTTAATATGTGAATAAGTCCCCTGATTCCCTAATGAGATAAATTACTAGGTACAAGACTTTAAATTCACACCAACATCAATGCTCCAAAACCTCGCATATCCTGCTCATTTTTATTTATTTCCTACATGTTTGTTTTGGAGTCTTTGTTTGGTTAGGCACTGATACATGTTCTGTTTTGCACTCTACAATACCGTTTGACATTGGTGCATGTTTGGCTCTGCCCATCGTTCGGCCTCCGTTGAACACACGTAAGGTATTTTACCTCACTAAGGTTGTACCACTGTCTTTGCTTCTTCGATTGGATTTGCATGTTCTTGCATGTCTTCCATAAGTTATAGGGTTTGATAGAATTATAGGGAAGTGACTTTTTAATTTATATTATTTGGTCCATTAGTGTTGTGAAATGAATATGGTAACTTGGCATGTTAAATTTAGGTTTTGCTAAGATTTCATCAACTTTACGTGTTGCACAAAGACTTTCGATATGGGCTTTTAGTTTGTAATTTGGTTTTTTATTTGTTTGAACAATGGGGTTTTGTTATTACGAAATATCTAAAGTTAAGGGTTTCATTGGTTTTCATTTCCATAATATTTTGACACACTTTTAATATTTTGTTCTTCATTGCACAAACATTCATTGTGCAGTTCTATATTTCATAAATTTTTAGTGCATAGTTTATTGGTTTTGGGTCTAAGAGTTAACCTTAATCTGTCTTGTCTCAATGTTAAACCAATTTCATTCCCATGTTGGTGTATTCAGTGATGTTTATAGAGAAGTCATGTATACACATATAAAAAAATCACATGTATTTGATTTTATGTGTTCTTCATTTTAGTCATATGCATATGTCAATATATTGGGTCTTCTAACATTTATGCAAATTGGGTAAGTGATTGAAATGAGGAACAAATTAAAACAAAAAAGATATATATATATATATATATATATATATATATATATATATATATATATATATATATATATATATATATATATATATTCTTTCACCTACTATACCAACACATGTATATATCTGAAATGTAGAACAAATTAAAACAAACTTATTACTTTTTCTTATATAAATATATATTTCTTTCGCCGACCTAACTATACTTATATACCAACACGTATATATTTTAAACGAAGAACAAATTAAAACAAACAAATTAACTTTTCTATTAATATATACTTTGGTCTAGACAACTCTATATATATACCAACATATGTACATGGGTGAAATGAAGAAAAAAATAAAACAAACATAATTTTATTTTTGAATATATATATAATTTGGTCATATATATATATATATATACCTAAATTGTGGTACAAGTGCGCAAGATCAAGTGTTTTTCAGTTATATTTTTTAATGCCTATCGATGATTATCTATTGTATATGATGTGATTGTGTTACCCACTTCGTTGTAAGTGCATAATCTATTAGGTTTTTAGTTATATTCTTTATGCCTGGGAATTCCTATTTGTTCTAAGTGATATAAATGTTTGACACACTAACCTACAACTCAATATTTGAAGTTTCAACTTATATTGTTTATGGATACATCAATGCATATATGTTATATACAATGTAATTGTTACACCCAATCTACTCTAAGTGCATAAGATCAAGTGCTTTCAGTTAAATTCTTAATGCCTACCAATGCCTATTTGTTGTATAGGATGTTATTGTGTAATCCAGTCTTAATTTGTTCTTCATTTCAATCATATATATGTGGGTTTCGATTTATTCTTCATTTCAGACATACATATGTTGGTATATATTTATAGTTACATAGGTGAAATAAAATATAATGATATATATAAATATATATATAGATATATAATACATATATTTATATTTTTATATATAGATATAGTTATATATAATATATTACCTATATATATCATTATATTTTATTTAATTATCTATTTCTTTAAACTTATTTTTCGTTTCAGTCTTATACAAATGATGGTATATTTGGTTTGACACTTAGCCAAATTGTGTTTTGTTCACTCTGCTTGAATGGTGTAAGTAACAAAGATTTTGGCAACCCAAGATCTCTAGCTCCTTCCTAGGTTTTTTTACCTAGAAGGAGAGGACAATGGGCCAAAATGACTTTGTTAACACTAGAAGAAATGGAAAGAGGAGTGTAGAATGTGTGTGAGGATGTGCTTAAATTATAGAAACTTAATGGAAATGCAGACAAAAGAATGTATTCTAATCTAATGCAAAAGTGCTAGAAAACACAGTGTTGATTGCAATTATGAATTAGAAACTTAAGTAAATGAAAACAAAAATTGATGAAATTGAACAACACCTGGAGACAGATTGATGTTACTGGAAGATTCTGGAATTTCTCAGAAACCTCTGTTAATGGCCATTGGGACTGATTCGCCATGCATGGCGAATTAGTCCCATTTTTGATGAAAAGTTCCAGAAATTGTTTCTGACTGTCGGGAGCTGAATTATGAGAAAATCATTTTTCAGGCCTACAAATGGGACTCACTCGCCATGGGTGGAAAATTAGTCCACCTATAGGAATTTGCAAAATTAGGAGTTAGTTCTATGGAGCTAGATCCGCACTTCTACTCTCTACAGGTGTCCGCTTCTGAAACTGCTAGATTGAGGTCTGAAAGTGACTTTTTGTTGATGTTTTGACTTGAATGACAAAGATATGACTTGAATGAATTTGAAATGAAATCTTCAATGATTCCTAAGCCTCTAAGAGTCCTAAATATGCAAACAAACAAGACAAGGAAGAGATATGTTGAATGTTAGGGCATGGGGGTTTGCCTTGGTCAAATCTCGTTTAGGTAATTAAACCAAAATGATGAAAAATGTAATGAAACTTGCAACAATGGAGATGATTACCTTGTCATGATGATTTGATCTTTAAATTCTACAACATAACATGAAGATTCAACCCTTGAATGCTTTAGGAAGCTAACTTGAAAACTTCTAATGAAGAAACCCTAACTTGCTTGACTTGGATGAGAAGATAGAAGATGGATTAATGATGAGAGATGTAAGAATGAGTTGTTAGATGTAAAATGAGGATAAAAAAACTTATTTATAGACAATTGTGCCTTAGTACCCGATAATACCTCATCACAGGCTGACATGTAGTGAAAATAAACTTTAAATTTCACTTTTTCCTGCTCAAAGGTCAAAATGGGGTTTAGATAGGACTCATTCGCCACACATGGTGAATGTGTCCCACCTAGATGGGACTGATTCACCATGCATGGCGAATGGGTCCCACAGGGGCGATTCTGACACCTAAGAAGCCAAAGAATTAGGAAATAAGGTCTAAAATGCCATTTTGTCAAGTGTTTGATCAATTAAAGCCTCGGGATGCACAATATGGGTTAATTGAGACCTATTAGTGATGATGTAAATGTTAAATAGGGATTGGGACACATAAATCAATGTGAAAGTGTGATTAAATACACTTTACAACACTAAAATTAGGTCCACATAGCCTAGAAGGGTACAAAAACCAACGTGAACGTGTAAAACACATTACAACACTTGGTTAAAGTTAGAATTACTTTACAAGCCTTCTAAATTAATGTGATGATATAATTAAACATTTTTTATAATGTTGAATTAAGGGGAAATAGGTTCATCAGGTCTAGAAAAGCATGAAAGTCCTTTACAAGACTCTACAACACCTTTACAAGACATCATTAAAGGCATGTTATTTGATTTGCAAGGGTCCAAGACCTAGTGTGGATGTGTAAAATGCCTCACAACACTAGATTAAGACCTCATTAAGTCCATTTTATCATGAATTAATCCCATGTCAAGCAAAGGGTCCTTTTTTCTACAACACAGTGTACAATTTCAATGCCTTAGATCACTCAATGATCCAAAGCCTCACACATCTTGCTCACTTTCACCTCTCCTCCCAATACATGTTGTGCTCCTATTTTTGCAACAAACCTTACACATTGATACATGTTTGGCTCAGCCTATTCTTCCTTCAATGGCTCGCCAATGGTGACTTACACTTCCAAGGTATACACTGCTACTTCACTTGCTCTCTTAAGGTAAACACTGCTACCGAACTTTGATTGATACCTCCTTTCATTTTTTCTCGCAAGATTGAATTGGAGAAATTGAGCATAAAGGTGACTACAACAAGCCACATCATTGGCCACCTCCATTTGATAGAGGCGAGGTTTATAACCTCACTAATGTTGTACCATTGTCTCTTGTTTGTTGTTGCTTCTTTCTTTGATTTGTAATGATTTTATTATGTTTTTTATAAGGAAAAGTAGGTTTTGAAGAGACCCCGAAACCCATTACAAAGGAAAAAAGTTGTAATAAAGATTAAACCTAAAGAGCCTGCAACCCAAAAAAACCAAAATGTTGACAACATAAATTAACAATGAGACCCGTTAGCAACCCTAAAGCAAAACATCAACAACAAGACCGATCAAGCAAAAGAAACAACATAGCTACAACATTTTTCCAAAACATTAGCCGAGGCCAAATTTTCCTCAATGACCCCCTCATGCATCTCCATAACATCCTTGAGCTCTTCAAATGAAATAGCAACCCACTTCTTAGTCTTGCTCATCGTTCTCAAAGATGGGCCAACATCCACATCCTTTTCCACAATTGGAGTAGGATCTCCATTCTTCTCCACTAGATTTGAGCAATTCACATCCTCCATAGCCTTCTCAATATCACCCAGCTCTAGGGGTTTACCAATCCATTTCAAGGCTTTCTCATTTAAAACGAAAAGGCCCTTAACAGTCAATTTTAGGGAATTATTGCTAATGTACACCACAATCTTCAAATCATCAAACAAATTGCTAACTATGTCCTCTATGTTAACAAATCTCTCCTCAAAAGTCTTATGGACCGCCAATTCCAAGGAAGAAATCCTCTCCTCATAAGTATTACCAAGGCGATCAACATCCACAACAAGTTTATCAAGCATAACATTCATGGTTTTGACCTTACCTTTAATCACCAATTCCTTCTGGTTACTATGCACCAGCACCACACAAACATCTTGCCAATTCTTCACTTGGACATTGAGCTCCTTGACTTCTGAGAAAAGCCATTTAACTAGTGAAATCAAGTTGTGAGTTCCATCCTTAGCCATCTTACAAAATATGCCCATGTTAACCACATCCCAATTAATAGGAGACACAACTTTAGAATCAATATTCTGAACAGGGTCCTCCTGAGGCTCCTCTTTATCCTCCTTTTTTTCCTCAATAGGGGAATCCTAATGAGTTTACTATATTATGTAAGTTGAAGGTTATGTTATTTTTTCGGTGCTTCTGAACTGAATATTTGAAGTGTTTATGTGGTTTTTTGTAGTTTAAAGGTTCTCTTGCTTTTTTGGTGCTTCAACTTTGTCTTCGATGAAGTATATGGCCCGTAGGGTCTTTATGAAGACTTCCAAATTTTGTGTTCATAAACACAGTTGCTTTTGTAAGGAAAAACATGGTTATGTTCAAGCTTCACTTTGACTTTAATGGATTTTTAGTAATATTTAATGTCTTTATTTCTTTGGTCTATTGGTTAGCCAAAATTTGTCTTCATTCAATTTTTAGGTAACATATTTATATACATATCTATCTATCTATCTATCTATCTATCTATCTACCTATCTATATATCAAACTATCTATCAATCTATGTATCTATATATCTATCTATGTATCTATATATATGTGCATGGAATTATATATATATATATATATATACATAAGTCCCACTAATTTAATTTCATCCCTTTTATATATGTATATATGACCTCTTTGTAAATATCACCTAATACACCAGTATAGGAATGAAATTGGTTGAACACTAAGACAAGACACATTAAGGTTAACTATGAGACCCAACACCAAATAAAATATGCAATAAAAAATTGTGAATTACATAACTACGCCATGAATGTTTGTGCAATGAAGAACAAAATAATAGGGGAGAGTACCCCATAGTGCAACACCCTACCTTGGGAGGTACACGTGGACTAGAAATTAAAAAAAATGGCTGCCACATTAGACAACCCTTCGTGGACTTGCCAATTTCATTTCTCCTTGGTTGGACTATTTATGCCATGTGTTATGGTCTAATTGGTCTAACGTGTTCATGACGTGCCCGATTCAATGGTTGACCATCTGTCATTCAAACAATTATGTCATCTTTCATTTTGTAAGATATATATAGATAAATATATAAATGTCAAAATACATACATATTTAGATAGATAGGTTGAACTAGATATATAGATAGGTATAAAGATACATATTGAATATAGATTTCCCAACGTTAACTTAGTTTATTAACTCAAAAGTGACATAAAATTCCATTTGTTTTACTTAATCCATAAGATTGTTATTTAAATATGGCTGATATAGTTAACCCTAACAAAGTTTCTTTCATCCATTTATATGCTTAAGTATATGTTTGTATGTGTGTGTTTAGGCATATGGATAGATATAAAGATGCATATACATAGATACACCCAACTAAATATATATAGATAGATATATTGTTATATAGATATGTAGATAGAAAAAAATATAGACATTTGCATACATATACACATCGCTATATATATAGATAAATAGTTCATTCTCTATATAGAAAAATAGATAGATATATAAATAGATAGATAAATATCTATGTAGAAATACAAATAGGTATATCAATTGATATATAAATATATAGAGATATATGTTTGTATGTATGTGTATTTAGATTTATGTATGTATGTTTCATTCTTTCACTCATATATATATATATATATATATATATATATATATATATATATATATATATATATATATATATATATAGATAGATAGATAGATATAAAGATGCATTTACATGGATACACTGAACTACATAAATATATAGATAGATATAATGATATATAGATATATAGAAAGACATTTAGATACATATATTATATTAGATATATAGACATTTAAATACATCAATATATACATAGATAGATAAATATTTATATAGATCATTATATAGATAGATATAAAGATGCATATACATGGATACATTGAACTACATATATATATATATGATGATATGATGATATATAGATAGATAGAAAGCCATTTAGATACATATATTATATTAGATATATAGACATTTAAATACATTGACATATAGATAGATAGATAGATAGATGGTTATATAGATCATTGTATATATAGATCTAAAGATGCATATACATGGATACACTAAACTATATATATATATATATATATATATATATATATATATATATATATATATATATATATATATATATATATATATATATATATATATATATATATATATATATAAAGATAAAGATATTTAGATACATATATTATAATGTGTAATTGCACCAAGATGTGATACAAAAAGGGGGTCTTAAGATGCCATTTTTTTTTTTTGAAATTAATAAAGTCTGATATTCAACAAGAAAATGCAGATAGTTATGTTCAAAATTTGAAGATGTATCAAGAACAATAGTTGTAGTGCTCTGAGTCTACTTTTTAAAATACTAATTTTTTAAAAAATGGTGAAGATTAAGGGTTTCAAAAAGGGGGAGCAAAAAAAAATGGTTTCGTTTTTTTCGAAAAAACATAACATGGTGTCTGGTGTGCTCCCCCTAAATTGATTTTTTAAAAAAATTTAAAAATCTCTTTAGTGAGAAAATAGCTAACACCATGTAGTTTATATAGGATTTTTTGACTATTTTTTTAATGAATACATGATTTTTTTACTAATTTTTGAAGTGGATATATCTTGAAAATAGAAATTTAAGCATGCTCCCCCTTAAGCTTCTTGAAAACTAATCAAAAAATAATTTTATTTTTTTTAATACGTGTATAATGGAGTCTAGTTTCTAAAAACGTATTTTTTTTCAAAATTCAATGAACAGGTAAAAAACTACACTCAAAATACCACATGTTGGTTTTTGACAAAAAAATAGACGCACTAACAAAATAAATTAAAGATGAAAACCTTAACATAATCAAAACGTGAAAAAAAAAATGGTTAGTGTGACCAACAGATTAGTATGGGCTGACTACACTTGATCCATGAGGATACGAAATATATTCATGCCACTAAATATCAATCGAATAGAGATCATTGAATTTATGCAAAGGTAAAAAAGCCATTAAAACTACCATATTAAATCATGAAAGCTTGATAAAACCTCTAATCTAAGACATTGAAACTTATGTTATTGGGGGAGTGGTGTCGCGTTGATGTGGAACAACGACCCTTTCCCAATCCCGTGGATAATGAGCTTGTTTCAATCAATTTTATTGAAAAAAAATGATGAAACCATTGTGAGATGTGTGATGAAACATGATTTAAATGCTAAACTAACATGATGCAAGCTATTTAATCATGATTTATGATAAGTTGATCAAGATGTGTGAGTGCAAAGCTAATCTAAATGGATTTTAAGCTAAAAGATTGAAATCCTAATTAATAAACAAGCTAAATGTATGCATCTATGTTATCATAGAAGCCATTAATGGAAGCTAAGCTAATTAATGCAAGTAATTAAGCTAAAATAATACTAAATAAATGCTAAATATGAGTGTGAGTGTGAGTGATTTCAACATCACGAGTTTGCTCTGAAAAAGATGGATCCAAATTTGTCTCTGGAAATAGTGACAAATTTAGTGGATGTAAAACATGTTTAAAAGTTTAGCACATGAAGACATATCAAGCACATTAATAACTTATTGTATTCAATTGGATGTGTCAATTTCTATTGGCTCACCAATATACTATCTACCAAGTGAAGGAGAGATAGCGAATGCAAGGTCATGGACCACATATACACCCATTACCATGGAGGAAAATCCTTACCCATAAAGAGATTTATCTCAACAAATTAGAAGTATGATGTGAATAATTTTTAAAGTCTAGTGCAGTCATGGTCAAGGAACCTTGTTAGGTAATCCACACACACAACTTCAATATTTTACAATTAAAAGTGTTCATACATAGGAATAATTTAAATTATTTTATTTTCTTTGACAAATAGGAGTAGAAAATGAAAAATTCAATTATTCGCCCTTTGGCCTTCACTTCTCTCCACTTTGAAATAAAATTTATTCTTCCAAAAGGAACCCCCAGTGGTTGTCTTTTCTTCCATAAATACTTGGTTTTCTAGTAGTTCAACTTTCTCCCTAAACAATTCAATCATCACTCTAACTTCATTGTTTTGTCTCCTTGTTAGTTCACTAGCCATCTCTAATCTTCATCAGAGCTTTCAACCTAGAGAGAAAGAGGAATTGGCTACCCTCCATTGGTGGGTATACTTCACTTGGAACCTATCTTTTGTCACATACCTCTACTACCTCTTTTTATTGGAGCTTTAGACACCATTAGGAACTAGTACCTAAACACCTCCTTTGGTTCCTTGTCAAAAGTTCTGACCCAATTGTGAACCAACACCAAGAATTATGCCAAACATTAATTGTTGGAGGTTTTGACTCAAATGGTAAACGACATGAGCAACTATGTCAAAGGTTCCTTTGGGAACTGTGGATATATATTTCCTCTAGCTCCCTTCAGGTGGATTATTTTGCTAAGTTCAAACCACACTACATGTATTCTCGGTCCCTTTTTGAAGAACTTCATCTGTTGCCACCACGTGTCTACCAGGCACTCTCTGCATGGAATTCTTCCTTCACTCTCCTACTGGCTCCCGCCATGCTTCCATGCATCAACACCGCAAGCAATTTTTTTTTATTCAAGGGGTAAATGCTTTTGACCGGAGCTATGAACCGGATACAAACATTCAACAATACCACTCCAATGGGGTTTGAACCTTGGTGGCAAGAACAACAATGCCACCTATAAACCATCACACCATGCCAATATCGGCAACACCGCAAGCACTTCAAGGATTCTTCCCTTCACTTTTCAATTGGGCTTCATCCGCGTGCCACGTAGCATCCATCCGTGTACACTTTTTGGTGGACCCCACAATCAATGCCGATGGTAGAGGTTGTTGCCACGTGTCTTCACTACGGGCTATTTTTATCGCAAGGAGGAGGAAGCAACGAACGAGCCTTAACCTGTTGCCACATGTCTCTTTTGCGGGGACTTCATCGAAGGGAAGGAGAGAGCGAGCAACGTGCCCTGCCAGATTGCCACATGTTCTAGCTTCCTTCATAGGTCAATGGCACATGTTTGCACAAGGGTTTGTTGGGACCACTACCATAATTTGGAGGGGATGCAACTGTTTCAAGAGCGACTACATTCCATGGCTCGAATATTTTATGTTGCAATGACTTAAGGAAATTATTGCTGCAAGCATCATTGCTTGTGATTGGGGAATCTTTATATTATTGACTCACCAAGTGGTGGAATTTTATCTATATATACTGCTTCTTCCTTTCGAAAATGAGTTTGGAAGATACAGAAAAATTAAGGGAAAGACACCAGGCCTTTTGTATTGCTTTTAGATTATTGTATAAGACTTTCAGACTGTGCCATTGTTCAACCTTTCTATTTTCTTAAGCTATTTGATAAAACATTATACTGTGCCATTATTGTCCTAAATTGTTTATTTGCAGAACTTCTATGATTTCAATATAAGCTTGCTGATTTAGACCATGTCTTTTGACTCTTCTTTTCAGTAAATGTATATGGGAATTATTTTATGTCATTAAATAAATTATTCAGGCTTTCATCTTTGATTTTTGTTATTCTAGGACATAGCGGATTGATGAATGGGCCCTTAAATCGCATCCAAAAGATAGATTTATCGTGCCTTACATCTAAATCTTGGCGCATCGCTTTAGTTAGATCTTTATTTTTTATATCTGCTTCCTTTTCCCATTCCAAAACCCCAGGTACAAAAGAAGCCAACTTCTTTAAAAACTTGGAGGTCACTCAATTTGGCACAATTGGTCCCCCCATTAACTGAATTTCCCATAAAGGCTGTTACCTTTCTAATTTTGACATCAATAGTTTCTTTTTTCTGGCATGCCTGTGGGACTGCTTAAATGTATCTAAATCTAAAGAGGGTGTATGAGCCATCGACCTATTACTAGATCCCAAATAGCGAATAACCCTAGTTTGTTAGTGTCGCCACTTGGAACAGTACAAGCCGAAACCCATATAGTGAACGTTCTGCTCCCTCCGCCCCTTCCACTAGCCATGTTGCCAATCGGTAACAAAAATAATGTGGCATGGGATGTCAGAAGTCCTCTTGTAGCACTAGTAGCAACTGCCATTTGGGCCCCTATCCCAGTCTTTGCTTTAAAGGCTATACCTAAATTTATTAGGGATGGCTCAAGAACACCATCCAAACATCTGCAAGATGTGGTGGACATGTGCTTGGTACACAGAGTTACAGACCAAAATGTAGCGCTAAGGTTGCTCGCAACCTCTTTCAGGGGTAAAGCGTTGGATTGGTATCACACCCTGCAAGCTAATACTATTGCTACCTAGGACCAACTCAAAGACCCTTTCTATGAAATACTCTTGAATGACGGAGACAAGTATTCACAATATCATCAGCTAGAAATCATAAAGCGGGCCCCATATGAAGCCATGACTGACTTCAACGCTCGGTTCCATATAACTTGGTAGAGAATTCAGACTGCTATCCGCTCGCCGATCAATTTGGCATTCATGTTATACTTGAAGTCCATCAACACCGACATCTCGATGATGATCCAGTCCCTTGGTGAAACCACTCTACCAGGTGCATACAACGTCATAGTCAAAGCGGTGAATAATCTGATAGATGCAAGAAAGTTACTGCCTCGGCTCATCATGCCTATGTTTCCTGATATATCAGTTCCCATCCAAGAGATGCCATCTACTAGTGTGCCCGCTCCTCCGCAGTCTATGTACACATATCTAGGCGCACCACAGAACGTTGCTTCTACATCTGACTCTTTAAAAGATGAGATGAGCGATGTCAAGGAAATGTTGTGGACCATCACCAATGCAAAAACTGTCATCAAGCATAACCAGTCTGCCTCTCTGAAGCCAACCTACCAAAATTATTAAGGTGGAAGACCTTCTTACCAGCAAAACCAGTTCCAAGGAGGCTCTTGCACAAATCCTTAGGTACAAACAACTAATCAAATAGTACTAGTGCCTTCTCCATTGCAAAGTGCTAACCTAAACTCAAGCAGAGAACTGATGGCGGGGAAAAATAATTTAGTTGATGACATCAACCCTTGGTGCTTCCCATGTGGTGATGCACATATTCCCTGAAATAAAAGGTGGCAGAACAATGCAGCCAAGGCACAACATCAGAATATGGAGGTTATGTATATGCCTCTCCACAAATGGAAAACATAGTACTCACCACGCAAATGCAAGGGATGTACCCAAAACAAGAAACAAATATTTCTCCTGATCACACGCTCTTCTCATGGATGGAAGGAGAAGAGGCAATGTTTGCAAATGATGCTTCCACATCAAAAACCCCACAAGTGCAGTCCGATTACAACACTTGCTCAAAGAGGAGATTCATGGGTGAAATGGTCATCCTGCAACCAGTTAGTCTACAACCTAAAAATGCTTCCAACCAGACACCTAGTACCTCTGCAGTGGTACAACAATGTCCACCACAAAGGGAAATTTCTATAACCAGAGCTAAGGAGTAAAAGCCTCCAAATCTGCCATCATTTAATGTGGTGGAACAATTGAAAAAATCATCCGCTAATGTGTCTCTTTGGGATATCTTAGCTATTTTGAAGTAGAAGACGTTGCTACAGAACACTCTCTGGGAGGATCCAATCATTGAGCCAATTGAGCAATCGCTCAAGGGAAGGGCCATTGATTCCTCACCGCTTGCCAAAGTCCTCACAAATAGTACAGAGGAAGCCTTTATCGAGGTTAGAGATAAGCTGAAACCTAAGCCCTTTTTTCCTAACTCTTATTGTGGGGAAGAAACTATTGCATAATTCCATGATTGACTCCGACGCTAGCACCAAAGTCATGCCCAAGCAGATAGTTGAAGCCTTAGGGCTTAGCTATGAACCTTTAAAGAAGGGGTTATGCAGCTAGATGGGAACAAAGTTGAAACTGTAGGTGTCATAAAAAACCTCCCCTTGATTCTGTTCTCCTGCCCTAGCATCATAGTTCTGCAAGATACTGTGATCATAGACATTCCCCCACTACTATATTTGACTCCACTTTTCGACGAACGTTTGTTGAAATTTCGACAAACTATTGTCAGAATTCTGACGAATCTCTTGAAAAAATTTTGTCGCTGAATTTTCGTCAGTATCTCGATGAGCTTCAAAACATTGAATTCACGGTTGAACTTCATCTATTGCTGCCACAAAAAAAGGGACCTCGTGTTCATCAAAATATCGATGAACATTGCGTCGATCTAGTGATGAACAATAGCCATAACACACGTGGCATGCCTCTACCAAATCGTCGGAACAACATGAGATGTTTGATGAAATTGCAACCAAGTTTTGTGGAAATTCCAACAAACATTTGTTGTTTGTTCGACGATCTCATCAATTGAATGAGATCAAAATTGCGTCGGAGCTATGGCTATATCAGGAGGACTAACTTGTGGTTTCATCGACGAGCACGAGGAAGTATATCGGTGAGACTTATACCATCAGGGTAAGTTCTGAATGTTTACCCAACTCGCTATGTCTCGCCGATATATTCCTAGTTCTCCTGTCGATGAAATAAATGATAGTCTTGTCGATGAAACTTCATTGGTGAGACTTAAACATTTAGGCCAACATATATTTTTCATGCCGAGATGAATTTTCTTTCTGATAGATTCTCTTCATTGACGAGACCATAAGCTAGTCTCCTCGATATTCTTACAAACATTCATCGTTTGTTCGACGATCTCGCCATTGGAATGAGATCAAAATTGTGTCAGAGCTATAGCAACTTCGTCACACCTTTTTTTTTTATCAGACTGTGTCATCGAAATTTCAACGAAACATTGTAGTTTTTTTTTTTAAAGATTTATCGGGAGGACTAACTTGTGGTCTCATTGACAGAGCACAGGGAAGTATATCAAAAAGACTTATACCATCGGGGTAAGTTTTGAATGTTTACTCGACCCACTATGTCTCACTGATATATTCCTAGTGCTCCTGTTGGTGAAAGAAATGATGGTCTCACCAATGAAACTTCATCGGTGAGACTTAAACGTTCAGGCCAACATATATTTTTCATGCTGAGATGACTTGTCTTGCCGATAGATTATCTTCATTGATGAGACCTTAAGCCAATCTCCCTAATATGTCTTCTTTAGTAATCTTGATTGCTACAATAGTTTTGATGTCTCATCGATGTGCTAAGAAGTTCTTGTAACCCATAATAGGTCGGGAAGACCCATACCAGCTCATGCCGATGTGATTTGTTTGCCACAATATCTTTGATGAAAAAGATTTTCAGGAATAGAACGAGGTGACCATGGGTAATTATATTCTGTAGGGCCAATTACATCCTTTTCTGACTCAAAATGTAGTTATTATTGAGAAATTTACATGAGTAAATCATTATAAAATTTTGAGTAAATCATTATATTCTGTAGGGCCAATTCACATAAACTACTCAGAACTAGGGAAATGCAGAATCAATGATACCTCAATTGCTTAAACAATCATTTGAATGATACGATAAAAACCACTTTCTCTTTCAACTTCAAATGAACGCCATTGGAGAAGTCACTTATAGATGATACATTCAGCTATAGGTCTTCCATTATTAAATCCAACATCTTCTATGATACACTTGATCAATGCATCTTGATTTTCCTGAAACCAAAATAACAAAAAAATGTAGTGTAGGGGAATAAAAAAATTGCCAGAGCTTTATAATATAATGTGCCTAAGCAAAAAAGTTATATAACTAGAAATACAAATAGAAGAGATAGAACTCCTCCAGAAGGTTAGAATCATATACTTGTTTCCTGTCAGTGAGAGTCTTTTGTGGCCTTTGCTCTCCATCAGGGAGCTCTTTCAAGGCAAACATAGGAGTCTGTGAATTCTGCCAGACACATCTATTGGTTAAAATATTATTGAAAAATAATATTTCTTATTTAAAATCGAGAGAAGGAGATAACTAAAATTAAACATAAAAAGATATAATTTGTTTATATTGGACAACCATGAGTGTATGATCATGATGGAATTTACCATTTTAAGGAACAAAAATGGACAATACATAATGACAAGTGGAAACTTAACCTCCTTCAGTTAAAATCACAAACCAAACTAGCTTTGGTCTCTACTAAACAATGTTGCAAGATCATTTCCCACACACAAAAATTTGTGCTTCTAACAGTCCAAAAATGTACCTACATAAGCAAGTACACACAATAACAGTGTTCACAAATATTACAACCCCATTGCAGCAAGAAAGGTTCAACAAGATATTGTAGCAATATGAAGACATCTTTCTATCCCTCTCAGCCCTCTCTCTATCTCTTTCTATCTATATATTTCAAACATAGTCCAAATAGATGAAACAAGTGATGCCTTGTAATCTTGAAAACAATGCAACAACAATCAAAATTAAAACATTACCCTCTTTAATTCTCCTCTTAAGGTTTGGGAGGTCAGGTGGGCACTTCCCCTCTTCTTCAAGCTCCTAAAAATCAATACAAAACATATGAACCAAATTTCATGGTTAAGTGGAAGCCTCCCATCAACAACAAGATCCAAATATTTGTGTATCTATCTCAATCGAGCCTCTAAACCCTTTAGAGCTGTCAATTTTTCCACTAAGCTGTTATGCACAAAAGTCAAATTTTAGAGTTATGTCACCACTATAAACAAAAGAAATAGAGCTTTGAAACCAAATCCACACACAACACAATGTGGTATTCATAGAAATCCATACAAACAAAATAAATTTAGAAAATTGGAATGGAAACAACTTCAAATTATGATACAAAGCATGGATTCACTTTACTCAACTGGAGGCACATTTCACAATAATGGGTTCTTCATCTAAAACATCTGTATGAGGTTCAAATAGTAAACAAGTTGATGAAAGATAGAGGAATTAAAAAGATACTTGGATGTAGTTGGATTGAAGGCTGTAAATTGGTACATGTGTTTTGTGTAGGAGTCATATCACATCCACAAACATGGTAGAGCTATGCAAAGCAAGAGAAATTGGCTTGGAAAATGAAGGCATCAAGGTATAAAGAATCATTTTTCTGCCACCATAGTGAAAAGTTAGCACTTTCTTTCATCTTTGCAAATTGGTTTGATGCTTCAAACGATGCATTTCTTATATTCAAAAATTAATTACCTTATTGAGCTTCTCTTTGTTTCAAAAATAGTTTAATATTCTCTACTTAATAAGGCCAACAACATGATGGTGGAAACTCATTTGGCCCCTCACCCCCTCTCACATCACTCTCAATCCTCCATACCCGATCATATAGCATTAATCATTCATTCATCCATTAATAACATATAACATTCATTCATTAACATATTTACATTCATTCATAATATGATTACAATCACTTTTTTTTGTTTCTTTTTTGAAGCTAAAAGAAACTGAAGTGGAGTATCGTTTTCTAAATCATTTTTCCCCCCTTCAATTGTTTTTCCCTTTGCTTGTGATCTTAATGTATGCCTAGTCGTGTACTCACGATGTGGACGCTGTTGCAAACGGGGGTCTACTACAATAACAAAGAAATGTTAAATTGATATGTTTTATTATTATTGTTACAAGTATTTCATTAATTAAAAAAAAATTAGAGTGGTTCTCTTTACTTGATGGGGCCACATCATGTTCCTGATCTTCTCTTATAGCCTCATGCTCAACATGTTGAACACCCTCTAAATTGTGATTTGGAGTTGAAACATGAAAGTTTATATTAATTAATACACCAATTGCAATTAAATATGTTTAAAAGAACATTAAAGTGGTCCTCTTTACCTGATGGGGCCACATCATGTTCCTGATCTTCTCTAGCCTGATCATGTTCAACATGTTGATCACATTCTACATGCTCTAAAGTTGAAACACGAAAGGTTATATTAATTAATACACCAATTGCAATTAAAGATGTTTAATTGTATTTGTAGACATCTAAATTTGACTACTTCCATATGGTCAAAGACGTCTCCTTATTCATCTAGTTGCTTATCCCCTCTGTTAATATTAATTAAATCATTTGTTTAATTAATACCTTGCATCCTACATATGGTTCATAAAGTATTTAATTTAATAAATACTTCACCCCTCTTTCTCCTCTAAATTAAATAAATACACCATTTTATTTAATTTAGTCATATTACCTTTTGGAATTTAAATTCATTTTTTTAATTCTTCTTTCTCTCTCTCATTGTCACATCTTCCAACTTTTGCAAGTTGGTCTCTAATCCTTCATCTTCTTCTAATTAACTATGGTTAGCATATGCACACCCCTAATCATAATTAGGGTCACATCCTCCATAATCTCCCACTTGCTTCTAATAAGTCATTAGTCCATCTAATTAGGTATTTGCACAACCTTAACCAAAGTCATTAGCCATATTTAGCACCACCTTTTAGTCAACCTTTGCATTTATCTCTTTTTAGCATTGACCCTCTTTCCCATGTGAGTTTTTAATTCACATTTATTTATCCTAGATTCTCCTCTTCCCTATGTGAATTTTTAATTCACATTCTATCTTCCAAGGCTTCTAGAACCTTGGACTTGTCACATCATCCACATGTGACCAAGTCCCACCTTTTTGGAGCTCATCTTTTATCCTTTAGACTTTCCTAAGAATGTGAATTTTTAATTCACATTTATTTCTCCAACCACCTCTCCTTTTCCCATGGAGATTTTTGAGGAATTCCAAAATTCCTTAAATGTCCCTTTCACTCTCACTTGGGGACAAGAAATTCATTTTCGAGGAAATCTTCTCACTCCCCAAGGTACTTGTCCTTCCTCCACCTCATATACCTTTTAGCTACCTCATGTCCACTTCATCTTTCTTAAGCCTCTCCCCTTGCCACATGTCAATATGTGAGGGCTTGTGAGTTCTCGATTCACCATAGCCCTACATCTTGGCCATGTTGGGATCAATCTCAACCGTCTATTTCTTCTAGGAATTCTCAAAATTCCTATAAATACCCCCTCTTTCTCTCATTTTGGGAGAGATCATTTTGCTAGCCAAACTCTTGCAATTTTGTTTCTCAATCTACACTTAACCATTTGCATCCATTTTGTCCAACTATCTTACATCTCATACTTCACATTTTGCATCTACTTGCCATCAAGGAGCATACATCTCATCAACAATCGAAGGGCCAACCAAGGAACAACTCTACAAGGTAAAATGTTCTATTTTTATGTTGTTGAGTTCATCATTTGCCCAATCTTGAAGTGTAGGGTGTTTTTTAGTTGTTATTTGCACTCTCTTTAGTTTGTTGCTCATCCTTTTAACGAATATAACCCCCTATCACATTTCTGGCATGCCCGGTGGGACCCACAAATAGGTCTTTTTCTTTCACGTTTGTTGTTTTTGGAATTTTTATAGGTTCAGGTTATAGATTGGCAAACCTGACCTCTCTGGTGGCAGACCTGACCTCTGATGGTGGACCTGACCTCTCCGGTGGCGGACCTGACCTCTGGTGGCGGACCTGACCTCTCCGGTGGTGGACTTGACCTCTCTGTTGGCAGAACTGACCTTCAGTGGCGGACCTGACCTCTTCGGTGGCGGACCTAACCTCCCGAAGGTGAAATTTTAAGTGTTTACCAATTGTTCTTTGGTAAATTAGGCACATAGTTTAATTAGAGGGGTCAACAAACCTTGTTTGAAGTGCTTGTGGAAGGCTATTTGACGTATCCAATCTCCTTGCGCCATTTGGCGATCCTGGGTGACGAGAAATCATAGCTTTCCAAGTCTTTTGAGTCACCCTATTTTCATTTTCTTAGTGGGACCTGCTTGGGGATTTCATCACCCCAAGGGACAATTCCAACCACGTGTACTGGTGGGGTATATAAAGGGGGGAGAGCAAAAGTTGTACCTCAATCCAACCACGTTGTAATTGGCGAAGCATCAAGATGATGTGAAGAGTTGGTTCGAGCCTTTAGTATCTCGCTAAGGTTCCTGACTCACGCTTGTAACAGGTTGGTGTTCACGGTTTGGGCCTCATGTACTGGGTGTATATTGAAGACTCCTTAGCAACCATGTTCATCCTAGAGTAGAAGAATTTGTTGACCATACCTGTTTCTACTAATCTTAGGGTTGTGCTGTCTGAATTGTCTTTCTCGTGCAAAACCAGTCATTTTTAGTTTAGCCAAATCTTTTTATCAATGCTTGCTATATTTTGGGTTCTTTGCTTTACTCATCCATAAAAAAAAAAAAGCTTAAACTTATCCTTTGGCGGACCTAACCTTATCATGTGGCAGACCCGACCTCATGCTATGGCGGACCTGACCTCATGTTGTGGTGGATTTTCCCTGACAGACAGCTGTATATGCCCCACCATTTGCACATTGTAAGTCTGTTTTCCTCCGTTCGAGCGCCAATCTTCTCAAATTTTCATGCTCTTTCCAATGACATATAACACTTCATACTTTTGAGCAACTTTTTCTCCTTGGGTAGATATGACCTTATGCTGTGGCAGCCCTGACCTTTGACCAGCCTATATTATCACTTGGCATCCCTTGTCTCTCTGTTTTGAACATCGATACACCTATTTACCATCTTAAACGAACATCTGAATGCCCGTTCCGAGTCTTCATCCCCTTGTCTTGAGAATCGTTCATTCTGAGCACTCTTTTGCTTCTTCTGAGTTCTCGTTCTTTCATTCCAAGGGTCATTCATCTGTCCTGAGATGCTCCCCATCCGTCCTGAATTCCATATAAGCCCTGTTGGAGTAGTCATCCGAGTTGACCTAGGTGTTCATCCCTAATCGTAATCATCATAACTGACTTAGGATTGCTATCCGTCTTAAGTCGGTCATCCTTCTCGACCCAATCAATCTGCTTCTATCTCAAGTTAGATTTGGTATCGTTATCATACAATCAGTTAATTAACACCTAGTGTTACCAAGGATCCTTCTTAAACTCGGTTGTGGATTTCGGTCATCATATTTATCATCAAATCAATCCTAATCATCAGATCGATCCAACCCCCCACATCATCAAATCTATCTGGACCAAGATCCAAAATCTAGTTTAATCCAGTGTCTACAAATCAATCCAATCCAATTTCATCAAATCAATCCTCGTCGGTCTGACCGATCGTTATCGGTTAATCTCCCATCAAATCGAATCAATTTTTCATCATCCATTTCATCATCTTGCATGCCTGTTCAGACCCGATCATAGGCAAAGAAAATGGCCGACCAACAAGCCCAGAATGCCCAATCAAACAACCCTCAAGATCCCAACAACACAATGAATGTCTCATCAGATCCTAACAATGGTGCTAACATCCCTCACGATCCCCACAATGGCACCTCATCACAATCCAATGTGGATGGCCAAAACACGTCACCACCTAGGGATGAAAACATGGTCATTCAACCTGAAATCACATTCGAGGAGCATTTTAGTAACCCAGTCAATGTGCAAATGACAGACCGTCTTCTTGAAAAACATGGCGAGAAAATCTTGGCTCACTTGATTGACAAAGGTTTCAAACTATCGTTAGGTGTCGACTTATCCAAGTGTGGCACTTCCACACCTAACATACCTCAAGGTTCACATAACATTCCAAGTAGCTCATACGTCCCCAATATCCCTCCAGTAGAAGGTTGGCATCAACCTGAGTTCGGAAATGATGTTCTATATCATGTCAATAATCCCGCATTCCACACCATCTCGGTCATGGGGGCTTCTCAAGTGACTGATCCCAACGACCCTTTCGCTTACGGCATGCCCCAAAACATCTCACAACCACCACCTTTAATGCTAACGACACCCCCTCTGTCAAATCAAACTCCCATCAATCTTGGAGCCACCCCCTTGACCACATCACTGCCACCTCCTGGGGCTACAAATCCTCCACCATCATCATTCATACCCCAACAACCTCCCCAATCCAACATCCCTCCACAAAATACATCTTAATCCTATGCTCCCACTAGTGCTCAACAACCCCCCTCGCAAAACATCTCAATCGCACCTCGACCTCAACAACAACCATTGGTCAATCCTTTATTTTCAACACAACCACCACCGCATCAATCGTAAGGAAATCAACCTCGGCCTTCAACCCTAACTACATCTCCATTCCTTGCATCCATCTTACACCTACAAGCGCAACCGCCACATAACATTCCATCTCGCCCAACACAACTGCCAACAATGCACCAACAACCACCCCATCATTACAATTATTATAATCAGCAACAATATCAACAATAACCATCTTATGTGGCCTCGTAACAGTCACATCAACACTCCCAATATCCACAAACCAATCTGCAACATCACATACGAGCTCCTCAACAACCCACCTCACATCCCTATCAAACGCATCCATATTATCCCCTGCAACAACAACCCACATATCAACAAATTCCCTCAACATACCAACCAAGGATGTCATCACTTCACCATCCGAACCCATATCTAAACACTTTGCCGCACTCTCAGCAGGATCCTCTGTCATCTTACCATCTAGTTCCACCCAACCAACCACCACTCAACTCAGATTTGCTAGAAATTAAAGCCGCTCTGAAAGATCTTTAGGCAAGGACTGGCCTTCAGGCAGGGACTGGAAAAAAATCATTCAAGTTCGAAGACATATGCCCATATCCATTCGATCCCTCCATATCATTGATTCCCTTCCCTAAACATTTTGAAATGCCAAAGTTTGACAAATATAGGGGGAACAAAGATCCTAAGGCCCACTTGCAGGAGTTTAACTCCCATTGTCAAGAAGTTATTCACAATGACAACTATCTCTTTCACCTGTTCCCATGGAGTCTGGCAAGTAACGCCCTAGGGTGGTTCATGACCCTTGAAAAAGGATCCATAAAATCTTTTGCAGACATGTCAGAAAAGTTTGTCTCCTACTTCTCCTTCAATTTGGAGGACACCGACACCTTAGATCTCCTCAAAGAGAAACAACGTGAAGGGGAAACCTTTACTAACTACCTCCAAAGGTGGTATGCGCTAGCAAGCCGAATGAAAACCCCTTTGAAAGAAAAAGACATGGTCACCCTCTTCGTGGAGAACTCTCATCTCGACATGGCTCATAACTTTAGATTACATTGTGTCACCACTTTCACGGAGGTAGTAGAGAAAGGACCCATCCTTGAGCATGCCCTTGTTGCCAAGGGGCACATCAAAATATATAATCAAGATAAAGAAAGGTCATTCAACGACAAGCCATGTTTTTGGAACAAGAACAAAAACACAATAAATGATGGCGTTACTGATACTAAACATGTCCACGTGGCTAACACAACCCAGAGACAACAACAACCCATGCCTAATGCCATATCTGTACCGTAGGGGGCACCCCGTCCTCTGCAACAGCCCAATCAAAATAACCAAGGGAACACTAAACGCCAGTATACTCAATTAGGAGAACCTCTGAGCGTCGTCTTCAATAAGCTGTTACAGATCAACTATTCGATCACGTACCCTATCACCAAGCCACTCGACGAATCCAAACCTAAGCCGGCATGGTTTAGGGAAAGTGAATATTGTGAGTTCCATAAAATCAAAGGACACTCTTTGAATAAATGTCAGGGTCTAAAAAACTATGTCCCAGATCTCATTGATTGAGGAGATATCAAGGTTGACACCAGTCAAGCCTCATTGCCCAATGCTCAATTACAGATATATCAAAATGCCTTTCCAAACCATAACCAAGGCCCGAGCACCTCCAGCAGTAATCCTCAAAACAATAGCACAAATAACGTGAGCTATAAGAATGTACCCCTTAATTACAAGGGTGTTATTCATTACATTGAGAAAGTAGAACCTCGTGTGTCCATGATACATGTAAAAGCCAAAGACCCTCAGTGTGTTGTTACTACACGACGATCCCGCATTACTGTCCCTGCGGCCTCCACCCCTGCCCAATCAACTCCTGTAAGCTCTCAGTACAACATCCTTGATCACCTAGGGAAGACCCCTGCTCACATCTCCATTTTGGATTTGCTTAAGTCTTCTCCCATACATCAAGAAATCCTTAACAGAGCCCTGCGAGAAACCCATGTGCCTAATGACATTGACCCTACACAATTCCAAGCTTTGGTAGGTCACCTGGATTTATCTTATCAACTCCACTTCAGCCAAAATGACATGCAAAATATCGATGTGAACCATAATCGCCCCTTACATATTGAAGTCGTGGTTGCCCGTCATAAAATAAAAAGGGTCTTGGTAAATAATGGCTCTGCCCTAAATTTGTGTACTTTAAAATTCATAAAATAGGTGGGGTATACTCAAGCAGACCTAAGTAATCAGATCATCACCATCAAGGCCTATGATAATGCAGAAAGAAATTCAGAAGGAATTATCAATCTTTCTATCCAAGTGGGCCCTGTCGTTCAATACATTACCTGTCATGTCCTTGATCCGGACTTGCCTTATAATCTCCTACTTGGCCACCCATGGCTCCATGCTATGCAAGCCGTCCCTTCCACGTACCATGAGTGCCTGAAATTTTTAGTCAACGGACAGGAAGTCACCATCTATGCTGACCCCTAACCATTTGAATATTGCCGCGCTTTAGAAACGTCATTCCCCCATTTACATTATTGTCCCAGGGTTGAAATGGGGGCATCCCAGTCATCATCCGCTAATCCACCCTCCGTCATGATAACCACTCCATCTTCCACCACTGATCCTACAGTCACCAAAGTCTAGATCATTGACAAAGGGTGCGGTGAATATGAAATGCATACTACTCTCAATGTAGCAACCATGCCACCATCACCACACAAGTATGGTCAACCTTCACATGCTACTCCAAAGGAAGACAAGACTGTCACCTTCAGTGGTAAAAACATCCCTACCACCACTTTCAGATCCCCAAGTGTGAAGATAGATGCACCAGAAGAGGACATAAGCCAATGGGTTTACCGAGAAGAACCCCAGTCGGATCCTCCTCTAAAAGAGTATTTTCAGGAAGCATATTCGTGGTCAGCTAAGTTTGTAGAAAAGTATAACTACCAAGGCAGAGGCCTGGGTAAAGAAGAACAAGGGCGGTTGCAACCCATTGATACGGAAAAGTTACCAAAAAACATAGGCATTGGCTATGACAGAAAATAGAAAGGCCCTCCAACATCATCTAATACTTCCAATAGTGTCGTCATGGATAATAGCTCATTGGAAGACATACTCGAAGAGGAATCCATCATACGTGCGTACGGTGACGTCGATCACACCAACCTATCATCGATGTTCGAATGCCTATCTGTCTACACTATTAGCCTATCCCTTTGTCACCCTGAGCTTATTGATTGGGACTTACGTAATAGCACACCTGTCAGTATGTCTATGGATACATATGTCAACCTTATGGGATCGGGGGAGGATGAACACTCTAGTCGCAAAAATAAGAATAAGAAAAGTAAAAAGCGGTCATCTAGTGAAAACCTCCCTAAGGCACTTCCTGACCTTGAAAAAGTAAAAATAAAGAACACATCTAATGGTGAAAACCTTGAAGAGGCGTTGGAAGATGGAGATGTTCATCTTCCCTTTGTGGGAACTCATTTATCTGCCCGATCATCTATTCTAATTGAAGAGACTCAAGAAGTTAATCTGGGTACTATGGAAAATCCTAAAATCACCTGTGTAGCTAAGTCACTCTCAGAGCAAGAGTATCCAGTCATCGTGCAGCTACTCCAAGAGGGAATCATTAACTTTGCTTGGTCATACTCAGACATGCCAGGCTTAGACCCTGCCTTAGTGGTTCATCTTTAGACGTTCGGCTGGACGCCAAGCCTATCAAACAGAAGTTCTGCAAGATGCATCCGCAGGTCGCATTATTAGTCAAGAAGGAATTGAAGAAGTTACTAGAGGCGGGTTTTATCAGGTCGATTGACTACTCTGAGTGGATCTCCAATATAGTACCAGTTTCCAAACCAAATGGAGACATTCGGGTCTGCATTGACTTCAGGGATCTTAACAAAGCCTGCCCAAAAGATGACTTCCCTCTGCCTAACATTGACATGTTGGTCGACCTCACAGCAAGACATGAGATGCTCTCCCTCATGGATGGCTTCTCTGGTTATAATTAGATTCGAATTGCACCTGAGGACCAACACAAGACCGCCTTCACAACACCTTGGGGCACTTTCTGTTACAATGTTATGCCCTTTGGTCTCAAAAATGTGGGGGCAACATATCAGAGAGAAATGACGGTCATCTTCCATGACCTCATCCATATCATCATGGAGGATTATGTTGATGACTTGCTAGGAAAATCAAAAACACGAGCAGAACATCCTACTGTCTTGAAAAGATCTTTGAACAGTTAGAGCATTACAAGTTGCGGCTAAATCCAAAAAAGAGTGTCTTTGGGGTCATGCCAGGAAAGTTGTTGGGTTTCATAGTCTCTCGCAGGGGCATTGAAGTTGATCCCGCCAAGGTAAAGGCTATCCTGGACATGCCACCTCCGCGCAATCTGAATTAGTTAAGAAGCCTCTAGGAGAATATGCAGTCCATCCGTCGATTCATAGCCCAGCTAGTAGATAAGTGTCAGCCATTCACTCATCTCTTGAAGAAAGATTCTACCTTCCGATGGAACCAGCAGTGTCAGATGGGTTTCGATAAAATTAAGGAATATTTAGCTCATCCACCAATCTTAATGCCACCTATTCCAGGGAAACCCCTCCTACTTT
>VDFB02016655.1:281716-302950 GCA_007258455.2 Sequoia sempervirens | reverse complement strand
CAGTTTAAGGGGTTAGCACTTTCTTTCATCTTTGCATATTGGTTTGATGCTTCAAATGATACATTTCTTATCCCACTTCTATCATATTGTATTTCCATCCCATTACAATTGTTGATACCAAAATTTCATATCAAATACCACGTTCTTGAAGCAATTTTATGTGTTTTTACTATTTTTCTAAAGTTATTTTGTGTTGTATGGATCCGTACAAGCGTGAAATGCTCTAAGATCATTGGTGTAGATAAATATATGTGTTCGTAAAATCTTGATATGCTCTGAGATCACTGTTTTGTGGGAGAAAACAATCAAATATAGGGACTGCCCTATTTTCACTGTGTAAGGGTTTGAGGGCTAAATAGAAATGACATCCACCAATCCACCCACTTTCTTGGAACTGTAACTCGATGGATTGGTGTGAAACATGGTATGATAGAGGTTCATTGCATTTAGGGGTCTATTAAAGCAAGAAATTTGGCATTGAATTGATGCCCTAGGGCTAGGCAATTTTCTTGTGAATTTGTGGTTGTTAAGTCAGGGTTTTTCAATTTGATGGATATATTGGTAGGGTCATGGTGACACTATTTGATGGTCCAATCTCTACTTTGAAACAAAAATATCTCTAACAACTCTAAGAGCTATAATCGGATGGCCACCATCCTAGGAAAGATTCTTCATTCTCACTTTTAGGTGTTAAAATTTAACAATACCTTGATTGATGAAAGAGCCCAAAGAGCCTTTCTCCATGGTATCCAAGTACACATAGAAGCGGTATTCTCTTATACGGTTGGAAATTATTTAAAGAAATTAGCTAGGAATTATTCATTTGACCTAAGGTTTTCTCATAATGCCATCATTGGAAAAGTATGATCAAATTCTTCTATTATGAAGAATTGGTCTATGTGCCTCTAGTAATCACTATAAATTTTTGTAAGGATAAAATGACTAATTGTATCGTAGGAGAGAATCAACTTTGAGTTCTTCAAAGATTATATTCCTCTATTCATAATTTTTAAGGGTTGTGTGTGGAGGAGGTTATCACTACCAAGAAGGGAGGAGACCTTTCCTTGCATATGTTTGTGGTGGAGGTATTAAAGAAGAATTATATGCCTCTATTTCCATTAATTAGATCTAGCTTATCCTAGCATATACTTGGACTAAGTCTACAATTGCTTCAGAATCATGCAATGAAGGCTATGTGTGATGAAATCCTAGACCTTTGGGGGTGCCAATGTACGAGAAGATCTTTGGAAACTAGGCATGAAATTTGCAGGTTAAAGAGAATGGGGGTGCCAAAATTACAGTACTCATTATCCCTTGGTCGTCGATTTTCCCTGAGTTCCCTCAACCTCGTCCTCGGCGCTGGTATTGACCTTGTTTTCACTCCTCCAAACTATTCCTCAACGTTGGTATTGACCTTGTTTTCACTCTACTCTTCATCGACGCTGGTATTGACCTTGTTTTAACTCCAAAATCTTCCTCAACGCTGGTATTGACCTTGTTTTCACTCCTCCAAACTCTTCCTCGGTGTTGGTATTGACCTTTCACTTCTCCAATTTGATGAGCTACAACCTAGTTTTGTTAGGTTTTAGAGTATATTAATTAAATTGAAAATTATGGTGCCATTTAGCTAGGTTTTAATATTCCATAATATAGTTAAGTATATATTAGTTAAATATATATTAGCTATATTAGATTTATATTTTGTAGCTCATTCTTGTAGATTAATAATAGACATTCATGTTCTTTCTTCATGAAAGTATATATTCTATATTTTCCTCGGTGTTATCCCAATGCAAAATATAATTAATATAATATATATTTAATATAATAGTAATATTAGATTAAATTATATATAATATAATTATATTTATTATTATATAATAGTATATATAGGCTTTTACCTGATATTTTAGAGGATTTTACCATTACACTATAGCTGGTTTACCATTAAATGGCAGTTGAAACTTGTTTTCCAATGAAACAATAGTGGTTTACAGGCATGAGATTTGTTTCAAGCTCAAATCTCACAATATATGTAGCCTATTAGCTAATAGAAAGAGATATAGAAACTAAAAAGATAGAGAATGAGAGAAAGAGATGAACTTAGATAGATAGGGAGAGAGAGAGAGAGAGAGAGAGAGAGCATGAGATAGAGAAATACAAGAGATACAAAGGAAAAGAGAGAGAGGGAAAAGAGAAACTAAATTTTGATTTGTTGTTTCATGTCAACAATCCAAGGATGGCATGTGTCCTTGGGGAGTTATGCTCAAGGTAGCATGCCATTTGATTAAAGATATGATAATTCTCCTTTAAGACCTCTTTAATGTACCCATTGTACTCTTAAGGAGACAAAGATAAATATAGGGAAGAAAATATAGAGAGAGAGGGAGATAATGAGAAACATACAAATAGAAAGGGAGACAAATAGATAGAGATAGGTAGAGAGATACAAAGATAAGGATGAATAGATAGAGATGTAGGGAGCGTGATTGATATATCTCTCCTTGTTGCTCTCTATCTCCCTAAACCCTAAACCCTCTTATATATCTCTCCTCTCGATTTTACCGATTTTTCGACCATTTTGTCCTTCCGGATCCTTCGATTATCGACGTCTCTTTGTTTTGTTTCGATTTCGAAGAATCGAAAAGATTGATGCCCACCTTATTACCTATTAGCTAATAGAAAGAGATATAGAAACTGAAAAGATGGAGAATGAGAGAAAGAGATGAACTTAGATAGATAGGGAGAGAGAGAGAGAGAGAGAGCATGAAAGAGAGAAATATAAGAGATACAAAGGAAAAGAGAGAGAGGGAAAAGAGAAACTAAATTTTGATTCATTGTTTCATGTCAACAATCCAAGGATGGCATGTGTCCTTTGGGATTTATGCTCAAGGTAGCATGCCATTTGATTAAAGATATGATAATTCTCATTTAAGACCTCTTCAATGTACCCATTGCATACTTAAGGAGACAAAGATAAATATAGGGAAGAAAATATAGAGAGAGAGGGAGATAATGAGAAAAATACAAATAGAAAGGGAGACAAAGAGATAAAGAAAGGTAGAGATATAAAGAGATAAGGATGACTAGATAGAGATATAGGGAGCGTGATTGATATATCTCTCCATGTTGCTCTCTATCTCCCTAAACCCTAAACCCTCTTCTCTATCTCTCCCCCTCTTCTCTATCTCTCCTCTACCTATCTATATCCCTTTCTCTCCCTCCCCCTCTCTATCTCCCCCTCTCTATCTCTCACCATCTCTAGTCCCTCCCTATCCCCCCTATCCATCAAGTCTCTATTTTCGACGCAAAAGTGCCTGACGATCTGACGTCTTTCCGACGATTTCGATCGCATTTTTCCCGATCGATTTCCGATTTTCGATTTCGATGCCTCTTTGTCCTGGCGGACGCGATTTTGATTCTGACGCGCGACGATCTCTCGGATCTGATCTTTCGGATCTTTCGCCACCCATCCCTCCCTCCCACCCATCTATGTCCCCTCTTTTCCTCCCTTCCCCATTCTCTCACCATATATCCCTCCCTATACCCCCTATCCATCAACTCTCTATCTCCACCTCTCTTCCTTTCTTCAGTGATTTCACTGTATTAGCAAGGGATGGATATGATATGGTTCTCAACAAATTGCTGCAATACAACATGAAGAAGGGTCTGTTGGAACTATAAAAAATTTCAAAATTTTATAATGATTTACTCATGTAAATTTCTCAATAATAATTAACTACATTTTGAGTCAGAAAAGGATGTAATTGGCCCTACAGAATATAATTACCCACAATCACCTTGTTCTACTCCTAAAAATCCTTCTGATCAAAGATATTGTGGAAAACAAATCACATCGGCATGAGCCGGTATGGGTCTTCCCGACCTATTATGGGTTACAAGCACTTTTTAGCACATCAATGAGACATCAAAACTATTGTAGTGATCTGGATTACTAAAGAAGACATATCGGGGAGTTTGGCTTATGGTCTCATCGATGAAGATAATCTATCGGCAAGACAAGTCATCTCGGCATGAAAAATATATGTTGGCCCGAACGTTTAAGTCTCACCGATGAAGTTTCATCGACGAGACCATCATTTCTTTCATCGACCGGAGCACTGGGAATATATTGGCGAGACATGTGCAATCAGTGTAAATCCTGAATGTTCACTCGACCCGCTAAGTTACACCGATAGGAGTTCTTGCGACATATTCAAGACCAAAAGAAAAGATATCAGCAAGACTTATAACATCAGAGGAACCACTGAATGTGTTAGCAATACTAAAAGTTAGGCCGATGAAGAAACAAATGAACCAAAATGATTGTCGGGGTGACTCTTGGCGATGTATACGGGACAAATGTTAACATTAGTCAGATGTGTAGAGTGTTACCCCTATCAACAGAGTATTCAGTGAATGTTGGTTGGGGCCTAATGTATAGATCGCCCAAAGTTTGATGGTGTCTTATCGACTAGTTCATTTGATGTGTTATTGATGAGACTTATAACATCGAAGGAACCACTGAATGTGTTAGTGATACTAAAATTCAGGCGATGAAGAAATAAATGAACCAAAATGATTGTCGGGGTGACTCTTGGTGATGTATACAGGACAAATGTTAACATCGGTCAGATGTGTAGAGTGTTACCCCGATCAATAGAGTATTCAGTGAACATTGGTTGGGGCCTAATGTATAGATCGCCCAAATTTTGAAGGTGTCTTGTCGACCAGTTCATTTGATGTGTTATCGGTGAGACTTATAACATTGGAGGAATCATTGAATGTGTTAGCGATACTAAAAGTCAAGCCGATGAAGAAACAAATGAACCAAAATGATTGTCGGGGTGACTCTTGGCAATATGTACGAGACAATTGTTAACATCGGTCAGATGTGTAAAGTGTTACCTCGATCAACAGAGTATTCAGTGAACGTTGGTTGGGGCCTAATGCATAGATCGCCCAAAGTTTGAAGGTGTCTTGTTGACCAGTTCATTTGATGTGTTATCGACGAGACTTATAACATCGGAGGAACCACTGAATGTGTTAGCGCTACTAAAATTCAGGCCGATGAAGAAACAAATGAACCAAAATGATTGTCGGGGTGACTCTTGGCGATGTATATGGGACAAATGTTAACATCGGTCAGATGTGTAGAGTGTTACCCCGATCAACAGAGTATTCAGTGAACATTGGTTGGGGCCTAATGTATAGATCGCCCAGAGTTTGAAGGTGTCTTGCCGATCAGTTCATTTGATGTGATAGTAAGGAATTCAAAAATATGTTATATTCGTGCCTAGAGTTAAAACAATAATGGTGCCACAGAGCACAGGTAATTTCATAAATTGAAAGGAAATCGTTGCAAAATGAACATTGTTGTGAATTGGTAGCAAAGGAAACGAGACAAAAAAGGGCCCGAGAATTGTTTTAGTTGAAAGACCTCAATCAAAACCAATAAGTCCTCTACATTTTAACTTTTTTCATTTCTACAATTTTAAGCGAGTAATATGGAAGCCACTAGCTCGGGGAAGTTGAAAGGTAGAAAAATAAGTGAGCAGTCACCCTAAGAGTAAGAAGCAGAAAGTTGAGTCTAGAATTGAGCCGGAGGGTGTTGAATGAAAGTTGAATCAAGATTTAATTGACCAATTTCCTAGCTCTGGGCCCAGAGGTAGGTGCTCCAGGCAACTAAGGGTGGAAGTGGAAAAATTGGACGAAAAATGCAAGCACATAGGAGACATTTGGACCCCAATAAGAGGTTGTGAATTGTTTAGATTCCACTTTCACCGAAGAGATCATTTTGAGCCAGTTTGTAATCTGTGGCGTCTAAATTTGGGAAAGATAATTTTCCCTAATGTGATTGTCAATACAGAGCTGGTAAAATTGTTGGCCACCCACTATGACTGAAAACTTAAGGCCATATGCGAACCATCTGGGAAACCCTTCATATACATATCAGAGGCTTCAATAAGTGAGGTTTTTAAGTTGGAAGGGTGGAGTAATGAGAAAATTTTGAATGAAGAGTTGGAAAAGGATTTTGAGAATGGACACCACTTACAAGGTTTGGAGGTTGCCCTTACATAGAATTAAACAAGATGGTAAAACTGTCCCACTTGACGATGACGATGGGCCTCCATTCCATGTGGAATTAGTCGAGCCCTATATGAGATATACCTATTTCTTAGTAGGACAAGTGTTGGGTATGGAAGTTCTTGAGTATATGTCCATTTTTCCCATGGTAATTTCAGCTGACATTCAATGTCATAATTCTAGGTTTTTCGACTATGCTTCATTTGTCTCCAAGGAACTCGACTTAGGATTGATGGCAATCAAGAATAAATCCCATATTCTGCACCTTAGTCATTATTCTTTTTTAATGCATCTAGTATTGTACTTCAGAAAAGAGTTAGGGATTTGGCTAGAAAAGATGAAGGTTTCACAGTTTGATAAAGAGGGCAAATTGTTACCCATTCAATTGTGGACTACCATTTGGGACAACAAGTTTGCTAATTCTAGTTACCTATATTTTGAAGAATATTTTGTAAAGCCAGTATATGAATTCTACAGTCATCCTTGTGCGCACTCATTGTCTAATGAAATAAAACACTTCCTTAGACCTAAGGACTTTAATGGACCAATTGATCACAATTGGGGAGACTGGTATTGCTTGGAAGATGATACTATTGTAAGGGTGTTTGGTTTTGAGGATTCTCCATTAATTTTGCCTAAAATAGTCCCAGATAGGATTGCATATTTGGAAATTGTTTAAGACAAATGGATTTTTCTAGTTTCATGAATTTTGGTTCATTCAGGAAACAAGCATTTATGCCTAGTACTCTGTGCTTTGGTGATTTTATTGTGCTTGCAAAGGAAGGATATTATTTGATCCTTGAAAAATTAATGTAGTATAATATGAATAAGGGTCCACCAAGAAAATTTTTTGATCTAGAGGGATATATCAATTCTGCTAGACAAAGGATAAACTTTGGAGGATATGATCATGTGCCTTATCAGTTTGATGACATGATTAGAAATTTGGAGGCATAGGAAGCAGAGAGAGTGGTTGAGGAATACAACCAAGGGTTGTCGGATACAGGGTTCCCTTTTTCTAGAGATGAGGAATCTGGAGAAGATATGCCACGAGACCTACCTAGTAGGATTTCTAGATTAAAAACTCAAGATTACAATTGACCTCTTAGAGAACCAAGTGTTGAAGAGAGCCAAGATATAGACACCATAGAGATGGAATATAGGTCATTTGTAGCAAACAATGAATTTGTGAATTCTTCAGAATTCAGATCTTTCTTGTATAAACAAAGGGAAAGGAGATAAGGGAGACAGTTGATAATATTACACCAAGCAATGAGGAGCAACTACTAAATAATTTGAAATTAACTGTGGATAGAGAAATGGATAATATGACCCCCAATAAAGGAAGGAAAATGTTAGAGGATGCTAGAGTTATGATCTTTCCAGGGCTGGATTTGAATTTTGCATTGGTCTTTGATATCTTCTTAAAGGATAATAGTGCCACACACAAGCTTATTCCAGAGGGGGTTACAAAAATATATGTTGGATCCAAATATAACCCGAATGAAGGATCACTCATGATATGGGCCTTGTATCCACCTCATAGAAAGTCAGTGGTGATTGATACTAAGAAAGCATTTGGACATGTCATGACTTTGAAGGTTGGAGAGGTAGATCATGTGGTGACTACATACATTGGGATTAATGTGGCAAAAATGAATAAAGCCCAAATACAAATGTTGATCAAAGAAAAGGAAATGTACAAAATGAGTAATGAAAGGATCATGAGAGAAAATGATCGTTTGAAGGAAATGCTAGGAGTCACAATGGGGCCTCCTAAATTAATAACACATGGTGAAATCTCACAGGTAAAAGATCATTGGGATGAGTCAACTGCATATTCACAAGGTAAATATGATACACTCACTGCAATAATCGAAAAAAGGAAATCCAACTTAATGATTTAGTTGAATAAGCTATGGGGAGCATATTCAAAGAATCATGTTACAGGGCAGAAACACAAGAGAATTGATGGAAGGATTCAAGAAAAGCTCTGAGAATTAAATGAAAGAGATGTTACTGACAGTGTGGCCATTGGTATGGGTGACCAAATTATAAAGAAACACAGGGACCTTTATGAGGAACTGCGAGAAGATGAAAAGGGGCTAGTTGATGTTATGAATATGGGACTACCTACACTATTTGAAGATGGAGAAAAGTTGAAAGAGAAATCCAAGTGGATCAAAGAATGTGAATTGATGCTGTAGAGAATTCTGGAAAATGCTACAGGGAAGGATTCGACATTGGACGAGAGCTGCAAGCAGAACGAAAGGATGATAAAGGTGGAAATATAGCCTAGGAACACATTAGGAGATGTTGATACTCATCAACAGTAGGATTATCTACATCATTTATCAAATGTTCATCTATGGCTAAATAGATCCTAATCTCTTGTTTTAATTAGTTAAGTAAAATAAAACATTTGTGAAGGGACGTGTCCCTTCCAAGTTTTGATGTATTTATATTTATTCCATAGTAATGCAACAGATATAGGCGTTAGGAGATATTCAGTAGATAGCTTTCTAGAAAAATTCTTTCATATACAGAGACTCATATGCATGTATTTTGATGGAGTAAATGAAGATATCTAAGTTGTGGATTAAGATTTTGGTATCAACTATTTGTTAAATTTATGCAGTTATTTTATTGTCTCCATTCTGATGCTTCTCTATTGTTTAAATTGATATAACAAGTTTGTACTCTAATTATCATTTTACATTTTCTATATATGTGTGATCTAGTTATTTAGTTCTCTCAAGTAGGGATTAAAATATTTTAATCAATCACAATAATTGGTAAGTGTTAGTTGAATTAATCAGAAAAATCACGTAACTAGAATTGGCATTCTATCTCAAGAAGAGTTTGTCAATTATTCACTTGCACGTTTACACAAGTTGTAAACAATTTTTGTTCCTGACAGTTTGAATTATTGTCATTATTGAAATCCACATTTGTAGATATTCATTAGACTCCATATACCCAATAAGGCACTGGTCTCCCCTTGTCCGTCCATAAATCTAATTCATTTTATACATATGTTAACTGAACATATTTCTCATTTAGTTCATGTTAGATTAGGATCACATCTATTCACTGTAAACTTGCCATTGTGGATAGATTACTATAGTTAAATAACATCAATTAAGTCTACTCAGTCAGTATAGGTAGACCCACCTAGGTTCAACAACACCAAAAGAGAAGAAGGCTCAAGTCATTAAGCCTTGTACGTTACCCTAAAGCGTACCAAGAGATTGGAAACCTCTTGTGGTTTTTCAACCAGCGTTTTTGAGTGTTAACAGGGTCCACCGCGAAAAGGATTTGATCTAGATACATATGCATTTACTGTTTTCATTTATTTCTCTTGTAGTTTAATAGTTTGATCGATTTCATATTATATGTGTTGAAGACTTTAGAATTTCAATTACATTAATTTATGGATATGTTGTATCTATAACACTACAAAACCATATGTTCTTTGCATTTACACTTGCATTTAGAAATACACATTTATATACATAGATATAGATTTCTTTAATGATATGTTGCATTTATTCTTCTAGGAGAGCATCCAGTAATTGCATTTACATTTACATTTTTAAATACATATACATACATACATATATATGTGTGTGTGTGTGTATCATTTATATTCAGTGTTCAAACACAACCCATTAGGTCTGCACATGGATAAAAATTCATAAAATTAGATCTCTCATAAGTCAAATATAATTCTATCAAGAAATTAATATCAAATAGATAATATAATCACATAAATCATACATATGTCAATGTAAACATCATGAATTAATTATGTAACCACATAAGTCAAATATAATTCTATCAAGAAATTAATATCAAATAGATAATATAATTGCATAACTCATACATTTCAATGTCATTGATCTTCGTCTTCATCCAACTATTTGTCTGTATTATCCAATCCAGACTCGACATTGTAAGGATTGGTCATATCATCATCATCGTCATTGATATCAGTTTTGATAATTTCATCATCCACACGGATATCATCTTCATGAACATTAACTCCTACATCATCATCATCTAGTTCCTCCTCTTCGACATCTTCGGCAAGCACATCATCAACTAACTGTTGATCTTGATCATCATCTACATAATCTTCTAGTTCTTCGATATCTTCTTCTTCCACCGCATTATACTTTACCAACCTTCCTCTTGGATCATGTCTAACAACAAATGACCAACTCATTTTACCTGAAGCCTCTGAGTAAAATACCTACTCACATTGGCTTAGAAGAATATAGGGCTCATTTCCAACTCGCTCAATCGACCTTGTATTAACCATGTTAAATCCATTATCATGTTCAATAACAGTTTCCCTTTCTGATCATTTTATACTTAATCACAAGCTTTCATGTCATCCAACTTTTTGATTCAAAATTTATGACAAAACTAAATACCTTTGTGGTGTTTCACCTGCAATATGTCAAACATGTAAAAAATTACGTAATATCATCAATTGATAAACATATTTATTCTGCCAAATACTTATGCAAAGAAAAAAATCTCAACATATATATTGGTGCAGAGCAAATTCAAGATCTTGTAAATGCGCCTTCAAAAGGTTAATTTATTAAATTTACATGTTCAAGTCTAAATTTTGTGTGTCAAGGCTTACAAAAGGCTAATTCCTTTGAATGTAATCAACCATAAAAGAAGTCACTAGGAGGTGAAATGCAAAATGCAATAATGCAATATTATAAACAAAAGGCATAACTCAAGCATTATTAGAGATAAGAGGTAGTTTGAACCGATGATAAGTTATAAGAGGAAGTTATTGAGGGAAAAATGTTATAAAAGCATGGTAAGTGGAAGAGTAGACCTTGAAATTCTTGTAACAAAATCTTGAATAAAAGCCCTATTTCGAGTTATCAAGCATTCTTTCTATTTCTCCTAAATTGTATTGCTAATTTGGTAACATCCAAGAGTTAGTTCTTGTGTAATATCATTTGAGAAAGAGTAGTTTTCATTAAGTCAAAGAGTCTAAAAGTTACTTTTAAGCAACAAAAGTATCAAAGACAATCTTGTGTCTCGGGCAAAGTTAGTTTCACTGTGATTTTGAGAGTCCCTAAAGAAGTTTAAGGCCCATACCACCGATGTAAGCCTAGTATAAATGGTGGGATGGGATAAATAGGATGTCCTTTATGTGATTTTTTTTTGTGTGAGTGCAGGGTATCAAGAATATGGTGTTGTGTTGCTGATTTAAAGTTAATTTTCTGAGTTTTTGTCTTGAAAATGAAGGTTTCTAGTAGGGTATTGGAGAAATAACGTATGCATGTCCAAGGAGATTTTTCTAAAGGAATTTTTAGACATAAAGGAGCATGTTTCAATGGTTGGCCAGAGTATTGGAGGCTTGTAAGGGTGATAATCACAAAACCCTTATTGTTTTGGGTGTTTCCAGCCTAAAATTAAGGGTTTGTTAATACACTTTCTAAATGGGTATTTCAATATTTGAAAGTGGATAAATATGGTGTTTTGTGACCTTTACTTTGACTTTTTGAGGTTGTCTAACAATTTGGAGTTGGAAAAAAGGTGGATGCTTTGTAAAATAGCCCTATTCTAGTAGCCTTTCTTGGGCGCACAGTATGAAATCTACTAGTTTCTCCATTATAAATCATTCTGAGTTTTTGATATGATGATATGGGCATTAAGAGGTCTCTAAATGTTCCTTTGGATCTTGGTTTTGAACCTAGTGTGAGTGGTTCACCCGATCTAAGGTATAGAGGTCTATTGCTAATTAATGTTTAGATTTCATGGATAGTGGAAATCTATGTGTACAGGGAAGTGAGTGATCTTAAATACTTGAACCTTGTCATTTGGATGGAGTTACAGTAGAATTTATGCTTGAATAAGGTTGTAAAGGCAATGCATATTTTTTTGATAATGATGATTCTATTGTGTGTCTTGGTATCTTTACAGAGTGGGAAGATCTAATATTTATACACTGATGTATTGAATTGATTTCTCTAAAAACATGATGAATCTTGTGTCTTGAAGGACTGATTAACTAGTTGATAGAAAGAAGGATTGTTATTTGTTAGTTTTCCTTGTAAGGAAAATGAATTGGTGCTATTTGAGAAGTTTAGACTATTTTCAATGATTGAAGTTTGGTTATTGACATTTTGGAATCTGATTTAGAATAAGTGTTTTTTCTCCTTGAGGATATGATGTATATGAGAATTTGAAGGATTGTTAATTGGTTGTGTAGCAAGTGAGCATAATGTGTTTCCTTATGAAATTCTAAGAGAATGTATAGATGTTGATATGGTGGTTGAGAATGATGTGAATCTGATTGATTGAGTCAAAGTTTTCTAATATGGTTTTTGCTTTGAATGAGTCAATTGGAATACTGATAATAACATATGGTTTGTTGAAATTGGAGTGCTAACTTGTTGCCTTGAAGTATTGTAGAATTTAATAATCAAAAGCAGTTGTATGAGTTTTGAGGAAAAAGAAAGTGAATTAAGAATTTGATCTTCTCCTGATTCTGATTGGGTTTGATTTACCCTCATGAAATGATGTTGTTGGTGTTGTTGTTGGATCATCTGCATCATATATACATCAATATAATTGAAAATAATTAAATAATATGGGTGATTAATATATTTATGCGTACCTGTTTATCTCTTAAACCATATGCTAAATAAATTTCCCTTTGTAACATCGTAATCTCCATTACGACAAGCCTTTAACCAATGAAACCACACCTTCCCATGTTAATGCACGACTAGATTGTTGACATCATTCAATCCATATTGTCATCCAATCAAGATTGTTGGTGACGTACAAATGTAGTGCATCCCACTCTCGACCAACTGTACCAAAATAAATTGAAATTCACAAACGACGTATAATTAGTTAAATACCACAGTATACGACCTTAATTTATAATTGATGTATATTGAAGATTAAAAATTAAATAAGTACAATATACATAAAACCATATGTAAAATACATTCCAATTAATCTCCATTACCATCTTATAGTTACCTCTCACTTTCCTCAATCTACTTTTCCCCAACAGGTACTCCCCTTCGAATTTGTTAATGGAGTTGGGATCCCAAATGCGATCTACATGGATCTTTGCTGCAAACTTAGGAAGATATTCACTAATGTACACCATGGTATGGTATACCATATATCCCTCCACCATAGAACCCTCAGGATGTGCTCTTTTTCTAACCAAAGCCTTCAAAAATTTCAAGTGCTTCTCAACCATCCATATTGACCTTGTGTGTATAGGTCCACCACAATTCAATCTCTAACTTGGTATGAGGTAGTGTTCTTGTGCGATGAAAAATGTCGAAGGTAGACCGCGCATTTCACACATTAGGCGAGAAATTTTTCTCTTCCAATAATTTATATCTTCGTTATGTATTTCTTTAGATGACAACCATCTACAAGTGATTCACGACACAAATATATTAATGAGATTTAACAAAAGTATACAATATATTACATAATAAGTAAAACAAATGGAAATTATAAAGGGTATATACAATAAAGATTGAACAAATGTATTTCTTACCTCATGTATTTTACAAGATCATTTATAACTTGTTTGACATTGTTGTCAAAGTTGTCTAGGAGAGATAGAGGTAGAACATACTGCAACAATTATAAAATGATCTTTTCATTATTTTTTCAAAAGTAGTAAACACAATACACTGAAAAGTACATGCATTATACAAGTATATATATTATACCAGAATGATTACTTTAATGAAGGTATACCAATCATGTGTTTTCATCGCTGACCTAAATTCACCTTTATTTGTTATTATATTATTTATGTTCGCATCAAATCCTGTGGGAAATAGAATTTTTCGTATGACTTCTTTTATAACATTGCTTTGTTGCTCTGTTAATAACCAAAGAAGGGCACTTATATTAATTTGGTCTCCATCGCTATTTAATTGAATGACATTTTTCATTGCATGATTGGATTCCTGAATGTCACTACAAATTTTGACAATTTTTTCTTTGTCATGCCTTCCATCCAATATTTTCCATAACATTTCTGTTATATTCTTTCTGATATGCATTGTATCAAACAAATGCACAATTTGTATGAAATTTGCTCATAGTAGGAAAACCTACTAAATTGTCTGGGATAACATTTCAGTCCCTGTGGAAGCTGGCCATTAATGCCTTGACGACCTTCATGAAGCATACAAGTTAAAAAAATTAACAACGACAATCATTGTCAATTACAACATGAGTAAACACAACACTATAAAAATATAAATTCAAAACATATCATATATGATAGATAAACAATTTGATCCGATGTATAACCTTGAAAATTAATTCTATTATATTCCAACTTCCATAGGCTGAGGAGGTGTCATTTTAGTGGACAGTGTAGATCTCCTCTTTCCCATTGAAAAGATGTTTTTCGATGGATTCGATACTTATGATTTCTACCTATGGAGGAAGTGCCTATACTCATCAAACACTGCTCCTAAAATTGTTGAAAGAGCGAGATTTCATCTTTGGGACCTACCATTCGGACGGTACCTCTTTGTTTGAAGACCTCCAGATCATATATAATTGGATTAAATATGAAAAGCCAATTTTATAATTATATATATAATGAATAGATTATTTCGCTTATACATGATATCTACTTCATCAAATTAAATATTGTTAAAGTACGATCGAATGTTATAACATACCACAAAAATGTGTTAGCTCTGGGGCATCATGAATTGTCCATACAAGCATTGCATGAAATTGAAATTCCCTTTGTCCTATTGGTCTAGAGACGTCATACATAGTGACGCCATTCCATAACTTTAATAACTCGTTGATAAGAGGCTCGATATATACATTCAAATATTTAACTTGGTACTTACCTAGTTGAATGAACATAAACATTACATAATTTTTATAGCCATTTTATTGCAATATATATAAATTAATGTACATGACTATTGAATGAAAAAAATATAAGTCATTATGCAACAAATAAGACAAATGAGATGCTACTACGTTAAAGAAAATTGATGTAAACAAATATTTGGAAGAATAATTGACAACATTATGTGCTCCCTCTTTATTGACATTCATAGAGAAATGCTATTGTTGATAACAAAAACATGCCACACCGAGTAAATAGATCTCATCTCTTCAAATGGATTGACATCGTCCGCTCCCAATGAAAGCCTGAGATTACGGGGTTCTTTTTTAAAGTGTGGCCATTTTTCCTCCATGTCCCTAAATGCAGAACCATCCGCATGCATTCAATGAATGTCATCTCCACTTCTATTCTGTGCATGGTAATCCATAAATTGTGCTAAGCTTTTGCACCTAAATAATCGTTGCATACGTGGAATAATGAGAATATAACGAAGAACCTTGTGAGACACCTTTTGTTAGTTGATGCGAACCGTATCGCGATATGACGATACGGGCATTCTCTTACAAATTCTGTTGTTTATGATATACTAATAGTCATTGGGACATGCATCTATTGCTTGATACTCCATTCAATATCTTTTCATAATGCCAAAATGAAATGCCATGAAGTGAAATTGGAAATATTTGATGTTGATAACAAAAATACCAATCAATCACAATAAAATAGTTTTTAATATAAAGAATATTAATGGTACATATTTCATCCTTTATTTGCAATGATGAACTAACAACAATTAAAATAGATGAAAAAAGATGACATATATGACATGCATTAACATCCATGAGATTTCTATGTTTGACAAACCATTCATAACCTTCAAGTTCAACAACAACAATACAACAGAGAGGAGAGTTGTTTGGGAGCATTCATAAAGGGGCTCATATGCCTTCTCAAGTACAGGTAAATCATGAGCATCATCAAGTCATCTCCATCATCATGATCCGGTCTTCCGCCCCAAATGTGTCATGGATCAATGTGTTTGTACTTGTAAATGGCCAACTATGTTTTTTGGTGCATGATCATCTTCTTCCATAGGATCATTAACTTTAACTTCGATATTCATAGCTCCATGTTCGTTCGCTTGCAAAACCACATTGTTCGAGCCATGATAATCCATATCATCTGCCCTAGGGTGCCCCACTTTTATAATAATGATAGACACAAATAAACCATGATCATGATCAAGTGATTATATATATATATAATGTTAAAACGATATAAAAATTTACAAATTCAATCAATATAAACACATATAATGAACAACTTACCAATGGAAGATAATAATGCCCCCTTCAACGTGACCATGCTACCTACAATGTTTCTCAACTATTGTGATTAAAAGTCATCTCATCTTTAAGCCCAAGGACAATAACATTTCCCATCACCTTTTCTTTTCAATCTAGCCCACAATCTATCAAGTGTCTCTTCATTTTGTTCTGGACTAAAATTATCTGACATGATTTTTCTTTACCAAGCTTGACTATTTAGATCTTAAAAAAATATCAAACTCACACTTCAATAATTTTTATTCATAGACAGGTAACAAAATCTAATAATTCTGATATTTTACACCAAAATAATTTGGCATGCAACCACCCCTGTAAAAGAGAAGATAGTATGGAGTTAATGACCCCAAAAAATACTTTAAAATGCTAATTCCAAAACTTATTAAATTTTGATTTTACTATGATTTCCAACCGTTAAGAATCGTAAAATCAAAATATTGAACTTGATCACAAACTTCCTACAACGATGGAGGTAGCGAGCTAGTAAGAACAAGTGACCCATTCCTAAGGAGCAACAAGTCAAAATCATCATTTCTAATGTCAATACGGATTTATCCTTTTAGTTAAAGATGCAATGTGTCACTTCTTATGACGAGATTATCCCTAGGGCCCTCAACATTGAGAGAGCCTTAATCACACAAGGAAGCACACACTAGTAGAATTTGACAAATGAATGACTAGGTGACTAAAACTTTTAGTCACAACTACTAAAAATGACTAAATTCTGCTCAATTTTTGCAACTCAACTATAAATGAGTAAATAAATTACCCTAGTTTGGTGGAATTTGATTAAAAGTGTTTAGTCACACAAATAAAAGTATTCAATAGATTTGATGTTTATTTAGTCACAATCCATTTGAACAAATCATTTTAAGGAATCAAGAATACCCAGCTGCCAAAATAATCCTAAAACTTTAATAAACATACCCTAAAACTTTGGTAAAATCTTATTTTAAGTGGCCCTGCAGAATGGGTTTTCACATTTAATAAACATACTCTAAACCGTTCAAAACATTATTTTCAGCATAGACGCGAAATGGAGAAGTGTTTAAAGTAAAGAATGACAAAGAAACGATGAGGTATTGTGTGAAAGGAGGCATAGGATTCACAAATTCTTTGCTTATCTCACAATTACGCTCTGTAACAAATCTTACATTGTTCAGCTACTATTGTAATCTAGGTATTTACTTGACATATGTTGCATAATCTCAAATTCCTTCAAAGGGATTTTGGAAATGTCAATGTATCCTATATATAGGGTTTAAGAATGATTTATTTTAATTAAAAAATAAATAAATGATGTATTTCCTTGTAATTAGATAATGTGGAGATCTCTTAAATTTTCCCCAACACACTATCCTCTTTGGCATTGTATTCATTACTCCAACTACTAGGGTTTTGCATGTGACATCTTTAATATCTTCATGACCATGGCTTTAAATAGATCTTAGTCTCTGCTTTAATCCTTTTCATGGTAACCCTTGAGAATTTCCATAATCCACCTTCAATCTCTTCTAGAAGCGGTGTCTTAAGCTAGGCGATGCATGAGTCCTTCATACTTGCCATTGTTCCAAACCACCACTCACTACCTTGCTTAAAATGTTTCCTCATAAAGCACAATAGCATGTTTTAAAATCATGGTTGCCGTTGATTGACTATTAAAGGTCACCACTTTCATCAAGATACAATGAGATTTTGTCTTCAAATAAGGCATTGCAAGATAACATTGTGAATTGTTTGTTATTAATGCGATTTGATTTTTCTTGCATTTTGCTACTTTGCTAACCTCCTTTAAGGCTGGGTATTGCACCCTCAAAACGTCTCGAAGCAACTCTTTTCACTATCATAAAATTCCTTTCATAAGGCATCTTTTTATAAAATCAAACTATGCCTTATAGACTGCCTACTTACTACAGGGGACTCATTGTTTCATGGTATTGTAGATCTTAAGATCCTTCAACCTTATTGACACTACTTCACAGTCTACAAGGTATTATTCACTATTTTCCCATCTTTGATGAGTCTCAAAACACTGCTCAAACATGCAATCCACTACCTCCATTATACATTAATGGCTAAGAAGAACATTAAACCTATGATTACCACCGTTACTTCATTTGGACAGTCATTCCTTGATTGCATTTTCCTTGTCTAACACTACCAAAAGCATTTGAAAAACCCTTAAGGTCAGGAAGGGGGTAAGGAAACTCAACATTGCGTCTCGCGCACACTGTGCGGGTTTGCAGGCTTTATTATCTTATCCTTTGCTCGGCTACTCTTTTTGGTATCACATCTCAGAGTAGTAACTCTCTTCTGAAGTAGTGCGTTTACAAATGTCCTTTCGGCTGCATGGTGCTGTTAGTGGGTACCAATCTTTAGATTGCAAGATTTTTATTATTGGCTACAATGTCTCAATCTTTACGAGTTATTGCAACCTCACTAATCGGCTAAGAGTTATTGTTTATGTTTCTACGAAGGCCTAGGGTTTGTACCCTAATCATGCTCTTACCAATGCTTCTGTTGGTATTAAAAAACAACCTTAAATCTTGGGTCAAAAAATTAGTTGTCTTGAAAAAGTTGTGGTATGATCTTGGATTGTATCCTAGAGTGGGTGGGAAGCTTGTGTTTGATCATTAAGGTATGTAAAATTGATCAGGGAAATGTATCCTATATAGCATGGGTCTTGCTTTAATACTTTCCATAATGGTTATTAGCAGATCACATTATTATAGTTTGCGGTAACCCAAGATTGCATTCAAGTATGTAACAAACTTGGTTTGTAGTTTAAGCTATACACTTTTAAGTAACATTCATAAGGTTTAGAAAATCTTGATCATTCTCTAGAATAGCCCATTAAACATGGGCTGTGCTTGAATGCACTACATAATTGATATAACACAACCACTCTACATATTAACTAGAGTTATAGGCTCTTTATTGTAGCAAGAGGTAATCACTTTTCGATCATGCTATAATTACATCCTAACCTGTTAAACTTGAGACAACCTGAATGAACCCAATGATGATTGACACCTACATTATACAACCTGAATTAACTACATTATATGAGTGCCTCCATTTCTATCACAACATAGCCACATTAAACTTGGGTCACACATGAATGCATCATGTATTTGTTATAGCACAACTGTGCCACATGACCAATAGAGTTATGAATCACATAATTACAGTCACAAGAATATGTTCCTTGGTTGTGGTCTTATGGTGATTCTACACAACAAAATCTGGACATGAAATTCTCAAAACCCTAAACCTCTAAAATGGAAATATGATGAGATGTTGCTTTAAAATATTATTTTTTCAAACTTGGAACTTCTAAATCTGACTTCACAACTTAATTATGCAAAAGACAATGACTACCTCAACTTGTGATACCTTTTTGAATTTTTCTTACGGTTTTAAAGAAAATCATCCTTAGTTCTCCACAAACTATCTCAAGTAGAGCAAAACACTGTCCCAATAAATCAACGAACTCACTTTTCTTTATGTTGGCCACAATTTGATTTTTTTCTTATTTTTCATGTTTGTCAAAATTTTGACGAAACTGATAGTCGACATTTCAACGAAACCTAGGTTCGTCAAAATTTTGATGAACGTCGGGGATAAACTTTTAAAAAATTGAAAATTACACATCAAATTTTACAAGCACCTGACGATACATCAAATTATACATATTTCGTCGGACATTTTCGTCAGATTTTGCAGTCAAATGAGTTAGTGCACTAACCCCACTGCTTTTCAGAAAAAAAAATATTTTATTCCTGTGGGGCTAGCGGGGAATGATTGAGATGCATTCAATGCATTTACTTTATTGTCCGCCATTTGATCAAGGGGCCACTTGCACATTTAAAGGATTAATACACACAAACGTATAAGTCATGACTTAAAAGGGGACTGCCTTAGGACATAAGACTTAGGGGAGATGAAATATTTTTGGCCCGCGACTTAGGAAAAGATCAAATATTTTAAATGGGGCAGCGACCAAAAAGGCAAGGTAAAGGGGCTGGTGAACACACGACGGCCCAGACATAAGTTGTAACTTAGATGACCGGGAATCACCGATAACAAAGAGATCACTATGTTTCCCAAAATTTGAACCTCAAAACCTCATGTCAGAGGTTGCGAAGTTTGGAAAACCCATGACTTGCCAATAACAAAGAGATCACAAAGTTGGGAGGTTACAAAACTCCAAAACCCCGTGACATAGGTTAGAAAAACCTAGAAGCCCGTGACTTAGGAAAAGATCAAAACATTATAAGGGGTCACGACTAAGCAAATGGTGAGCCAAAGACATAAGGTCGCAACTTAAAGGGACAAATCTAAGCATGCACAAGATGCCAACATGATATTAGAACAAAAGTGCACACCACTGGTTTAGGGTTTTAAGATATAAGGGTTTAATCCTTTCATGCAATTTTTGAACCCTGAGCAGACAAAATGGAGGAAACTCAAAGGCTCAGGAGGCAAAATTTAAGGAAATGGCCATAGATTTTACAAGTACCACCACAGACATTGATGGATGTTCAGATGTGTGTTATTTTGAGTGTTGTCATGTGTCCCATTGTGAAAAGAACATGGGACATCGACATGTTTTAAAATTTCTCCATACAAAAATGCATTTATTAGACATGATAACATAATCCGACATATTTGTCGGTTGCAAGTTTCATAAACCATCTACTCACAACCCATCGTGTTTTCCAACCTACAAATATACTGTGCATTTTAATTTTTGATCATATGAAGAATTTGAAACATAATTTTATTGTAACTAATAGTTGTGGTAAATTTTGAAGGTTTGTTTCATTACATTTGTACTGTGTACATAAAAAATGGTTTTGAAGAAACTCATATTGTGAATAAAAATGGTAGTTTGGA